>PVJA010006385.1:47451-74100 GCA_004027025.1 Myocastor coypus
CCCAGCGGGATGGCTCAGTGGTCTAAAGTCCCTGCTTGGGGAAGCTTGGGCGGCTTCAGGGACTGCGGTTCGATCCCCGGCACCACATGCTGCGCCAGCCCTGACCTTGGGGTGGGCTGAGACGGCCATAAAAATGAGTGAATAAGCAAATGTTCTGAAACAAGAATAAAAATAATAAATAAAAAAAATTAAAAAAAAAGAAATGGAAGAATATGTGTAAAATATATAAAACAAAAATACAACTAATTGATAAACATAAATAGAAAATTTATAGTAACAAATTGTCTCATGCAATTATGAAAGCAACCAAGTGCAAAAACTGTGCAGTGACTTGGAAACCCATCCAAGAATAGCTGATTGTACATTTCAAGTGCGAGTCTTGTGTATTGGCAGAACATTTTTCTTGATCAGAGGAAGAAAATATATATTTTTTTCTGAAAGTATTCATGTCAGTGGTTGAAATGCACCTACACCATGAAGGGAAATGTTTTTCTCGAACTCTTCAAATTTTAATCTTACTCTTGTCTGAAACACCCAGAATAAAATAACCAGAGCAACGTTGGCCCAAATATCTGGGCATTGCGACCTGGCCAAACTGACATGTAAAATGACTGATCACAGTACTTCAGCCAGATTCATACTTCTGGGTCACTAAGCCAGTCATGCTGCCCCTGCTCTTAATGGAACTCTTGATGGCTTGGCAGCTGCTTACTCCACCAGCTTCATAAAACTCCACTTTTTATTTATTCTTTATTTTTATGCTAACCATAATTTTTAAAAAAGCAACAAAAGCAGTACAAAATTTCAAAACAAAGCAGTAGGAAATTAACAGTGACTATTATAATGCATACTGTTACCTTCAAAATAGTTGATCAGATTACTAGATATAGGCCCATGTAGTGTCATCTCAATATGTTCCTCTCTGTTTTGCCTAAGTCAAAACTGTTCCAATACAAAACTTTAAACTGTATGTATATATTATTTATTTATTTATTTAGCCTTTTTGAGACAGGGTCTCACTATGCAGTTCAGGCTGGCCTTGAGCTCACTTTTGTAGCCTAGGCTGGTGTCGAACTCGCACTGATCCTCCTACCTCAGCCTCCCAAGTGCTGGAATTACAGGCGTGAACCACCACGCCCCGCAAAACTTTAAACAATATTGAACCATCCACATAACTAAGCAGATTAAAGTGCCTGCTTAGGCAGACACAGTGGTGTTTGATTTGCAGTGCTGGTCCAACCTTGGAGCATGCTGGGAGGGTAATTGAGATTGGGTCTTGTGGTGCACACCTATAATTCCAGCTCTTCAGATGTTGAACACAGAGGGATCACTACGAGTCTAATCTATGTAGGGAGACCCTGTGCACTCTGCACTAAATGGAAAACAACAACAAAAATAGCAGTATGAACATTTCATTTAAACCCTGAACACACTTGAACTTATTTATTTATTTAGGGAAGGCTCTGAAGGATATTCAGGGTCTCAGCACTAGATCAGACTCATAGTGATCTTCCTGTTTACAGCCTCCCAAGAGCTGGGATTTACAGATGCATGCCACCACACCGAGTCTCGATTGCCGTCGCAATATGCCCCAAGGATGGGGTCCGCACTGCACACCAGGGATTGGACCCCTGGTCCCTGCATCTGCTTGTAGCTGCTTTAATCTGCTGAATTATTTGGCCAGCCCTCTTGAACTTTTAAATATTTTTTTCTAGTAATATTTTATATTTTCAGCTTGAAAATAGAAAAAAATACATTTATTTTTGTTTCAGTTTGTGCTTTTCTGGTTGAATGTAGAATTTCAGAATCCATCAAAGGCAGCAAGTGTTGCTAAACAAGCGAAGAGAAACCAGAAGAGCGATCACCAAATCCAGGAGGACCCTTCTCAGTACCCTGAGATGTGCCAGTCTCAGTAAAGAAAGATATTCATGAGAAGTAACACGTGTAGATTATAGAGGTCAGAGAATGCCTACATCTAATTATCACCAAAATCTTTCTGTAAATCCTTTTCAATACCAGCTATGGAGACACTGACACTAAATACACTGGATCTTTCTCCACCTCCTCCCTTCCCCAACTTTTTTCTGGTTTGATATTGAGAACTGATTGCAATGTTTTCCCACTGGGTTTTATTCCCAGCTGTTTTATTTTTGTTGTGAGACAATCTCATTGAGTTGCTTATTGTTCCCAACCTGGGCTCCCAAAGTGCTTGGATTATAGGGGTGTGTCGTTATTCCTGACTACTCTCACTTTTTAAAAAATGTGCCATGACACTTGACCTCGGAGGTAAGTATTGTCAGTCATTTTCTACATAGACAGAACCAAACTGGACTGCTACAGAGAACTTTGGGAAGATTATATGCTAGATAAAGCAAGAAATTATTGACATCCAGATCTATTCTGCATCTTAGGCTTTAGTTTTTAAATTTAACTGTTGCTAATGAATGCGTTTTTAATGCCTGCAGTGAACTGATTATGCACAGAATGCTGAACCATAGAAATTTTGGTGGTGACTACAAGTAAAATAACTCTTGTGTATGTATTAAAACTAAAAGAACCTGCACAGCAGGAAGTGCTAGCAGTGAATTCTAGTAAAGAGAATATGAGCCAGGGAGACATCCTGAAGGGGAAGCAAAACAGTGGGAGGCTCTAAAGAGAAAACACAAGTACTTTGGTCTACAGTTCAGAGTAAAGCAAAGGAACCAGAGCTAGCGGAGGGATGGCTAAGATAAATAACTGGGATAAGGAAAATTCAAGAATGTTAAGATGAAAGTAATAAGGCAACAATGGCTAGTGACCACAAATTGACAATGGCTAATTTTGCATATTTCCCTACAGGAACAATAGAGGGTTGGGATTATTGGTATCCATCTTTTGAGATTTCTCATGATCTCTTTAGCGATGGCCCATCCTCTCCACCAACTAAGACTAAACTAAATTACGAATACTAAAATTACAGAAAACTCTCCAGAACAAGATTTTCCTTGGCATAAGATCACCTTCACCTTCTTCAGTAATCCCAAAACTGCTTCATTCTTCCACTGACCTCACAGAATCTCCTGTTAGCCGCTCCTATCATTGCCAATAAAGAGTGGCTGGATTGGACCATCTTTGTCTCTGTCATCCTGAGGTACTGACCTCCCAGGCCCTCTTCATGCATTAAAGAATTGTCTCTGTTTCTTATTTCCTACTTTCACTGTATTTCTCATACAGACAGTTAGGAGTCTTGGTCAGGTGCCAAGTGAAGAACCTGGCAAGCTGTCACTTCTCAAGCAAACACGGGAGTCGTGATAGACAATGAGGTGAATCATAAACCGAAGGCGAAAGCGAGAGATAGATAAGGGATAAACATGGGTACAGCTCAAAAGGGAAGTAATATCCCCATCTTGGATTAGAAGACAGACAGAGACAGGGCTGAGGATATAGCCCAGTGGCACAACTGCCTGTCTGGCAAGCAAGCACAAGGTCCAGAGATTGGTTCACAGTCATTCCCCCAGAGAGCGAAGACACACAAACAGATATTAAGTGTTTTTCAACCCAAGATCACAAAGCAGAAGTGAAGATAAATGTGCTGCAGAAGTGGCTGATGATAACACTACTAGGGGAATCTGTTTTTTACAGACGCATGTTCTATACACTAGTACTTAATGACAGAAACAGATGTTATATATCCAGTTCAGGGAAGAAAATATATGTCCTTGCCAGGTGTGGTGGCGCATGCCTATAATCCCAGCACTTGGGAGGCTGAGGCAGGAGGATAGCTGCGAGTTCACGACCAGCCTGGGCTACAAAAGGGAGCTCAAGGCCAGCCTGAAATCCACAGCAAGACCCTATCTCAAAGACATAAATATATATATATAATATCCTCAAGTATTATGTACTCTTAAGAATAGGTAATATTCTTTTACTAAAAATGCAAGAGGAAAACAAATAAAAATTATTAATTCATATCTCATACAAAATGGAAGATTCCCCAAAATGATTATTTGCCAAAGGAAGAGCTTTGAAATCCAGCTTGTATAGCAGTTCGAATAGTGAACCATAAATTTTTAAAGAAGTGACATAATACAAGGGGCAAAAGACTCTGAGTTCTCAGGAAAAGCAACATGTTGCAAGGTGAAGCACCGGCCGGGAACGATTGGATTCTAGAGCCTGTTAATAGAGATTCCTCAGGTGACAGCGCCAGCTTGTAAAATTCAAAAGCTGTCTTCAGTACTGAACCTTAGTTCTCCCTGGAAGAATGAGTCTGAGCCATGACGTTTTGTCTTTATCAGTCTGTATCCTGCTTTCAGGTAAACTCAAGGACAGAGAGTTTTCTCCCACCACTGCTTAATTTCCTTTAAGTCAAAGTCATTATGCCAAGAAGACTTATTTGCAGGTGATGGGTTTTGTTCCACTGGTAAAGGGTAGTGTGCAAAGAGTGTTTGTAGTACCAAGAATAAATCAGTATACTTCTGTCAAATGAAATGTGATACAGAAACTATTTTGTGAAACATTTATTGGAAGGAAGAACATTATTTATGTGGATTATATTAAATGCAAACAGTATAATAAGGGAAACACAGGATACATTTTGCAAGCTTGAAAATCTTAGTATCAATATGAGGTAATTGCGATGCTGCTCTAGTATCAGAATGCGAGCTACTTACTGTCATGTATTTATTATTGTTGCTGTTGTTATTATCAAAATTAATCAGGATCTCTAATATTTGAAGACAAAAGGGTGAATTTAAGAGGGTGAGAAAGTACATGAAAACATCTTGCTAAGGGTTGGGGCTACTGCTCAATAGTATAAGCAGCTGTCTGGCAAGTACAAGGCCCCAGGTTTGATACCTGATACAAACAAACAAACAAAGAAAAAAAAAACCTAGGCACTTAGGCACAGACTATAACAAAAATCTGTTTTATTTGTTTTGTTTTGTCTTTTTGAGACAGGGTCTCACTATGCAGTTCAGCCTGGCTTTGAGCTCACTTTTGTAGCCCAGGCTGGTCTGAAACTCACATCGATCCTCCTGCCTCAGCCTCCCAAGTGCTGGGGTTATAGGCGTGTACCAACAAAAGTATTGCCAAAATCTAAAAGGAATTTGAGATTTAAGTATTTTGAGAAACTTTAGTGAGTAGAAGAATTGAAATTTTATCTAACTTGGTGTTACCTATTAAAAATGCATACTAAAGCTCCATGTCTATTCCTGTGTTTATGCTAAGTATGAATGATCCCAAACTAAGGCAACTTTACATGTGGCTTTAAGGAAAACAAAATCTAGTTATAAAATCTAGTTATAACCTCCTCTTTTTCTATAGAGATGTATTATGAATGTTACTATTCACCTTATTCTTCAAACTGTCTTGATAACATGTAATTAACCAAGCAGGAGACAAGGAATCAAGATAGAAATAAAAAGCTGTTTTGTGCACAAAATGAGTGAAAGGAAAGGGTTGCATTAATTTGCGTGTGTTACCTTAGCAATTGCCTCAAAAGAGTGGCAGAAATCAAAAGAAATCATGGAGGAGGCCTGTAGTCTGAAATCAGGAGACCACAATTGCAATGTGGTCAACAAAATAAGCACAAAATATCTCAGGAGACTGTTCTTGTCTGCATCCAGCTTCTGGTAGCTGCGGGCATTCCTTGGATTGTACTTGAACCTCTCAAACCTCACAGTCTGTCAGAGACCATCTAACTTTTTACTCTCTGTCCCTTTTCCTCAGCTATCATTGGATTTAGGGCTTTCTCACATCATCTTAAGTAGTAACTCACTTTCATCTCTTTAGAATGACCCCTCTTTTAACTAAAATGCCATCTATAAGTTCTGGTGGTTAAGAAATAAGGACATAGCCTGCGCATGGTGGCTCATGCCTGTAACCGCAGCACTTGGGAGGCTGACAACAGGAAGAGCACTATGAGTCTGATCTATGTAGTGAGACCCTGTAGACCTTGTACTCAATACATATAAAAACAAAAAGAAACAGGCACATCTGGTGACAGCAGTGCAGATCTGTGTCCCTTCTGTCCCCATCATCTCCAGGATTGCGGTGCAATACCATCAAGAGAAATACAGGTCAACACTCATTCCATCATCCATTTCCCTAGGATTGTAGTGCGTGGGAGAGGGTTATAGGATCATGCTCCTTCTTTCCTCCATTGCTTCAGGGCTGCAGTGCAGGTGAGATGTGGTATCTGGAAGAACAGACACCTCATCGGGAAGCCTTGGCATCAGGGATAAGACTGGCTGTCATGAGAAGTCTACAAGCATCAGCGCGGGAAACAACATAAAATGGGAAATAGAAAGCGACAAGACTAAAGAAGCAAATCACGACCCCAAATGCCCACTCAGCACAACTCCACAGCACAAAGAGAAAATGTCAGAAGCCGTCAAATGGGCATCTCTGACATGATAGCAACAGAATTGAAAAAATAAGTGAAGAATCCATAGAAAAATAATCTCTAAGGCACAAAAATAAATGACTATCAAAATATAAAAGGTGTCAACGTCAACATAGATAAATAAAGAGAGGAGCTCAGAAAAATGATGCAATCCATGAATGCCAAAGATAGGCAAGAAATGGAATCAAAGAAACAGAACCAAACATAAGGCAGAAGAATAGAAACTCTGTTGAAAGTATATGTAGCACATTGGATGAAGGTGGGGGTAGAAATTCACATCTAAAGGACAGGAACATGAACAGTAACCAGGAAAATAAAGATATCTTGAAAACTGCAAGAAAGAAGAGCCTTGAGTGAAGTATTAAAAGCCCTAAAGGAATCTTCAACCCAGACTGATGCACCACACAGAACTATCTTTCAAGACTGATGGAAAAATAAGATACTTCCATGACAAAGAACAACTGAAGAAATTAATGACCACCGAACTAGCTCGACAGAATGCTCTGATAGACGCATTAGCAAGTGATACTGTAGACCACAGATAAAGGAATATGAATAGAAAGCAGACACCAGGCAGGACAAACAATTAAGTAAGCAGAAAGATAGAGAATAAACAACAGGAAAATGGCATGAACCAGAAAAGTTAACAATATCAGCCAATACATAACCATCAGCATAAATAACCTTCGTTTGACAATCAAAAGAAATAGACATTCAGGAGTCCTCAAGAAGGAAGATTCAACAATATTCTGCATTCAAGAAAAACATTTAATCCAAAAATAAATTCATAGACTAAAAGGTAAAGGATGGAAGACAATGGTCCGTGTTGAAGGAACACAGAAAAAATCAGCTATTATGTCTGCAAACAATTCAAACTTTAAGCCAAAACTGATCAAAAGAGGAAAAGAGTTTCAATATATACTCATTTTGTAAAGACATAAAATCATTAATATTTGTGGACCAAACACAGGATCAGTCAAATATTCACAGACATGAAAGACCAAGTAAGTGCTAACACAGCTGTAGATGGGCAACTTAACACCGTACTCTCACAAATGGATAAATCACCTAGACAAAAGAAAGAAAAAAAGAAATAATAGTATTAAACCAAACGTATGAACAAATGGACTTGATGGATATCTACAGAGTATTCCACCCCAAAACATAACAATACACATTCTTTTCAGCTGCATATGGGCCATTCTTCAAAATCGTTCACATATTAGCTAACAAAACATGCTTAAGTAAATGTAGAGAAATTGAAATCATCCCGTGCATACTATCTGATCATAGAACAACAGAACTGGAAATCCATGGTAAAGGAAATCACAAAGATTACATTAACACACTGGCATTAAACAACACCCTTCTGAACAACCAATGGGGCACAAAAGGAAGCAAAGATGAAATTGAGAACCATATCCAATTAGATGATAATGCTGATACAATATAACAAAACTTATGGGACACAAAGAAAGCAGTCCTACAGAGAAATTTGTAGTATGGAACTCAAATACCAAGAAAACAAAATGAACACAAATAAACAGCCAAATATTGAATCTTATATTTCTAGCAAAAGAACGAATCAAACTCAAACCTTGAAACGAGGCAGAAAATGATAGATAAGAGTAGAAATTAAGAAACTGAGAAGTGAGAGTAAGAAAAAAAATAAAAAGATTAATAAGTTGAAAAGTACTTTGAAAGAAAAAGTACAGTTGATAAAATTCATGCAATCAGGAACAAAAAGGAAAAAACACAACAGATTCCACAGTAATCCAGGAGATCAACAATATCTACTATAAAAAAATTATTCTAATAAGGAGGAACACAGAGAAGAAATGCTCAGATTATTAGGAAAAAAAATCAAATTCCTGAAGCTAAATGAGGAAGATATAAAAATGTTAATCACACCAATGTCAGCCAATGAAATTGAAAATTCAATTAAAAACTTATTAACGAAGGAATCCCAGGCAGTGAAGCATTTACTGCTCCATTCTGTTCAGCACTTCATTTCTACAAGAAATTTAAGAAGAATTAATACCACTAATGATTAAATTCTTCAGAGAAACTGAAAGAAAAGCAAAATTTCTAGAGACAGCCGTTACCCTGATTTGAAAACAGGAGAACCCACTCAAGAAAGCAAGGTGTAGACCAATCTCCCTAATGAATATTAATAAAAAATCCTTAATAAGGCATTGTCAAAGAGAATGCAGCAAATCATCAAGAAGATGATGTATCATGACCAAGTATAATTCATCCCAGGGAACGCAGGGATGGTTTAACACATAGAAATCAATAAATGCAATATATCATATTAACAGAGCTGAGGACAAAAATCACATGATCATCCACCTAGATGCAGAAAAAGGATTTGAAAAAGTCCATCGTTTATGAATTACAAAAGCCCAACATAAAACTGGAGAAGATAGTCTTCTCAATCTCATAAAAGCTATCATCAGAAACCCGACAGTGAACATAATACTGAATAGTCAAAAATTGAAATATTTCATTCAAATTCAGGAACAATATGATGACATCCATTACCACCAATCTTATCCTTGAAGCATTAGCCATAGCAATTAGACCATAAGAAAAATTAAATGGAATAATATTAGGAAAAGTAGAGGTTAAATTATCATTATTTTCAGATGACATACTTTATATAAAAAACCTCAAAGTCTTCACCACAGTGCATGTACATTTAATACCCAAAGCTTTAGTGTAGCAGGATTCAAAATCTATACTCAAAAATCTGTGATATTCGTATACTAAAGCAACAAAGTCACAGAGAGAAAAATTATGGGAAGAACGCTCTTCACAAGAGCATCTAAAAAATGAAACACTTAGGAATCAACCTAACAAAGCAGTGAAAAGAACTGTACAGTGAAAATTATAGTGTCCTTAAAAAGGAGATTGAAGAGGATATTAGATAATAGAACGATATCCCTTGCTCTGGGATAGGAAGACCCAGTGTAGTGAAAATGACTATACTCCTATAACTGCTACACAGATTTAATGCAGTTTCTTTGAAAATACCACCACCATATTACAAGAGACCCAGCGAAAATATTCTTAAAATTCTTTTGGAACTGGAAGAGACCTAGAATAACATAAGCAATACTCAACGACAAGAGTAAATCAGGGGCACCACAATAACAGACCTGAAATTATACTACAAAGCTCCTGTGATAAAATCAACAGGCCCAAAGGTCAGTGTAACAGAATAGAAGATTCAGATGCAACGCCAAACGCCCTCAGCTGCTATGTCTTTAACAAACAACTCAAACATATTTATGGGAAGAGGATAGTCTCTTTAATAAATGCTATTGGAAAAACTGGATTTCTACATGGTGAAGACTAAAACTAGACCAATGTCTATCACCGTGCACTGAATTAAAGGAAAAATAGATAAAATATGTAAATATCAAAACAAAAAATTTACTGGAACAGAAAATAAGCAAAACTCTCTAAGACATAGTTATAGGCAGTGACTTTATGAAAAGAAAGCAGACTGTAAGGGAAATAGTACAAAGAATTAACAAATGAGATTTAATCTTATTAAAAGTCTTTGTATATCAAAATAAATCACCAACAGAGTGAAAAATTTATATCTAGGATGGTCAAGGTATAGTTAGTTGTCCCTTGACCAAAGGGCTTATATTTATTTATTTTTTTCAATTTTTTATTGTTTAAATTTAACAATGGTTATATTACATATTTTCATCATCAGATCAGTTTAGATTAATACATATAGGTATATAACAATTATATTTAAAACATATAAAAAACTGAAAAACTGAAAAAAAATCAGATCCTCCTAATTCAAAGACCCAGTCAAAAAATGGGCATCTTAGATGAATATACCCATCAGATAAAGAAATAAAAATTGCAGATAGATACGTGAAAAAGTATTCAACATGATTGGTCATTACAGAGATGCCAATTAAAACAACGCTGAAATTCCATCTCACCCCAGAAAGAATGGCTGTCATCAAAAAAATCCGCCAATAATGAATGCTGGAAGGGCTATAGGGAAAAAGGAGCCTTTTTCCACTGTTGGTGGTAGTGCAGAGTTGTGAAACCATTGTAGAAATCAGTGTGGAGATTCCTTATAAAATGAGTATTAGATGTCCCACTTGACTCAGATATTCCCCTTCTGGGTAATTTCCCAGAAGATTTGAAAACACCATACCACAGCGATACATGCACACACAAGTTGTAATAGATAAATCTTGGAAACAATCCAAATGTCCATCAACTGAGAAACAGATAAGAAACCTGGACGTTTCTTAATACACTGGAATACTACTCAACCACAAAGGATAAACTGAATATTTTTATAGGTAAGTGCCCATAACTCAAGGCCATACTCATAAGTGAAATAAATCAGATGCACATGTATAAACATAACTTTGTCTCAGTAGAGTGAGAAACAGGATGAGTAAAAAGATATGTAATATACAAAAGATACTGGGGATCAGGAAGAAGCTATTCAAGGTAAATACAAACAGTAGTAAGAAAAGGAAAAAGAGAAAACAAAAAAAATAACATATATATACAGACAGGATAGTTATGCAACTACTTTTGCTTGGTTCATTGGAAAGAAAGTTTTGTGCTAACATTGTTTTGTGCTAACAAGATAGCAGCCTCTGTCTGGTACTTTGAATAATTATTGTAAATAATTACAAAAAAAGACCCAATACACAATGTATTGTAACTGTCCTAATCTGTTTTTTTTTTTTTTTTTTTCCTGCCGGGCCCCTCTGTTTTAAAATGTGTTTTACTGTTGTGATTATCTTTTGTTCTTTCAAATAAAACCAAAATGAAATAAAAAGAGATGGATATAACAAGGAGTACTTTATATATGATAAGACATTTTAGCTGACCGGGAAACTAAGTTTAGGAAATGCAAATGCTATAAGAAAAAAATATATATATATACATATACAGAGAGAGAGAGAGAGAGAGAGAGAGAGAGAGAGAGAGGGAAAGAGAGAGAGAGGGAGAGTCAGCAAAACATATTTGGAGTGTAAGATATATGGGGGAGAAATAGTGAGGCTATTTCTTCAGGGTAACTTAGTGTAAGTTAGTGCTATGAATGACCATGACCAGGAACACTCGCTCATCTTCAGAAAAAATACGTGTGATTTAAGGAGCATATAGTGCTGTGGGTGCTCATGGTCAGTGAGGACTCAGGATATAAAGAATACCTGTTCTGTAACATCCTATAGTTCAGTGGTCTCCCAAATTGTCTGTTCAAGGAGATTATGGAGTCACAGAGGAAAGATATTGATGATGGATAGTGTGCCTAAGGAGAGTCACCAAAAGAGAAAAAATTCTCTTAGGCTTTCACAGAGAGCAAACTGGTTAAGCAATGGCTGTGGCTCATCCAGATGGCTGACACTGAGGAAAGATCCACAAGCTACTGTACATGGTTTCAGGGTAAAACCTGGTGGGATATGACTGACCTTATCAGATGCAAAAGTTGCATTTTTTATTAGATAGGCTTACTTTATCTTGGTCCTAACCATCCAGCAGAAGTCCAAGCACAAGGTATAAAAAGTAAAGCTATATTAATCTGCTTTATTAATATGCTATATTAATATTTATATGGTGAGCTATAAAGGCTCAAGTCAACAGCTTCCAACATTGCCAGTTCTGCTGATAATCCACTGCTATTATGGACTATATTGGGTTATTTTGATGGAGTCATGCACTTCCAATGTTTGAATGGCAATGGAACACCCACCTCTGACAAAACAAAACAAACAAGGGGGATGTAAATGAAGGATTATTTTATAGTGAAAAAAATAGCTAGGATAGATATACAGCTACTCTCTCTCAGTTCAATGAGAAGAAAGATTTGTAATAATGGTGTTTAGACAAGATATCATGTATGCATCTTGTACTCTGAATACTACAAAGAACAGTTTGAAATGTATTAATTATTGTAACTGTCCTATTATAGTGTTTTGAAAATGTCTCATTGCTATTTCTTTCTCATTAAAATTAACAAAAAAATAAAATGAACCACAAAGAAGAAAAAATAATGATGTGGGAGCAACATAGAAAATGTAAAGCAATGTGTAATATGCTCTTCTTCTCTACCAAAAGAAATATACACATCATAGAATTGTTATTCATAGAGTGTTCAACTGTTGAGATTAAAATACAGAAGAATCCTGGGACATTCCCACCTCCTTTCTAGTTTTGTTGATTTGAGGCCTGCTCAACTATAGAGACAGAAACATTTTAAAAGAAAAAGATGAACATGACTAAAGGTATTTTTAAATAAAGCATTAAGCCCTATTTATTGCCTAGAGGCAACTAGAAATAGTACTACCTTATGACATCAATATATAAAGGTTCTGAGCCTTATGTTCTGCGGCAGGAAGCAACCTCCAGGTAGTGGGATGCATAAAAGAGTCAGAGGAACCAAGTGGTTTAAACAGAGGATTATACGACACTCCTCATCTGGAACAACCCAGAAATGTCTTTTCAGGGAAAAATAAAAATGTCTATTTTTTGGCAGATATGGGCTCTCTTATAAGAAAATTTGGAGACTGTAATAGCTTTTAAAGAAGGCATGCTGCATTGTAGTTTCTCAGGAAGAAAGGGATAGACTAAAGAAATATAATTTTATTGTTTTGTGGGCAAGACAAGGTATGAAAGAAAGGGGTTGTATTAGTTTCCTAACCCTGCTCTAACAGAGTACCACAAATACAGTGGATGAAACAACACGAGTTGTCTTCTTACAGTACTGGAAGCTCTGTGGCTTTTATTATTTTATTATTATTTTTTACTTCTAACACTGGTATTAGAAGCTTCTCAGCAGAGACCTTCCTCAGCTTAACCTCACTTGACGCAGCTTTACACAAGACCCCTTTGCTTGCAACTTTTGTCCTTACACCATAGTAATGACATGGCCAGTATTTGCCACACAGAGGCTAATGATGTGTTGCCAAATTTAGCAGAAATATTAAATATTAGTTCCATAAGAATAAACATACGCTCATAAAATCCTTTTAGCTTTTGCTTCAGTTTGTACAGTGAGATGTGAAACACTTTCATCTTTGGAATTTGACAATGCTCCCAGGATGACACAGTGGGACTTCAAGATAGCTCTAACCTACAAACACCAGAGCTCAGCAGGAGAAGAGTTCTTGGCAGAATGCTCCAACAGATTCTTAAAGACTGGGTTCTTCTGTTTTAATTTGTAGGTACCTGACATACCTAGTCACATCTGTAATACATCCCCAAAAGAACTGAAGTGTAAAATATATTTTCTGACCTTTTGGCTTCAAATTCCCCAGGGAAGACTGAAGAGGGTGTATCTCTCTAATGCCCTCATCACTTGCCTGTCATAAATGTTAAGCAACAGCAGTTGAGCTATAGCTTGAAAAAGAAATTTGAGAAAAATTTGGCAGTCAGCCCAAGCATAGTTGCAATAAGGAAAACCTGAGGTACAGAGACGGAAGCAAGGATGACCATTGTGCGGCCCTGTGGGGACTGGAGAATGGGTTTCCTTCACTGTTATGCGTCTGAAGGTCATAGAAAGTGAACATCTTCGTATGCTAAACCTCTTAAGATTTAGTCATGGGGTTTCCTCTGTAAAGGAATTCTCCTTTGTAGGAGACAACCTATTGAGTTTTCTTTATTTTATCAGAAATATAACATGGTATACTTGTGTTTGTACGTAGAAATACAAACGGTGATAATTGTTTCCTTAAATATAATGAAAAAATAAAATGAAAAATTAATTATATGAAGAAAAAAGACATAAAGACAGAAATTAAAGCACAAGATTTAAACAACAAAGAAATCCTGAACATTCACCCCATTTCTTCCCCCTTGGAGCAAAAATTGCACCTAAATTTCAGCGAGTCATGTCTTCCTGATAGAGAATCAGGGAAGATGTACTTTGAAAGACTTGGATGTTAATCTGAAACTAATTCAGGTCTTTTTGAGTTCAAAAATTGGATTGAAAATCTTTTAAGAGCTGGCTTTCTCATGAGATTTCCATTACTTCTATCCTTACTGATAAGCCACAGGTATCAGAGAAATGTCCATTTGTGTGCTATCTTTGGATCCTTCACTATAAGAGAAGAGGCACGGAAAGAAAAGATGGGGTTTACTTTGATTCAAGCTTCAGAGGAAAGTTTCCATCAATTCGAATTTTGTCTGAAGCCACTCTACTATAATAGCTTAAAGTCTTTATTAGATACTTGTATGATGTTACCTTCAGTGTAATATGCCAACTTTAAGCAAGGGTGTTGACCTGGTCTAATGGATAAGGTCTGGTTCTGGCTCTGTTCCTGATCCATGACCCTGACCTTGGATAAACACTATATTTACCTTTTCCTTAGCGTTGTTATCTCTATAATGAAGAGAGTTCCTCAAAGAAGCACATTCTGTGAAATGACTTCATTTACTTGGACGAAGTTGATGGTTGTGTATGTCATGTTGTTATTAATACTTGAAAGCTTTCCTGTCTACACTTTAAGACTTCTTTCCACATTTCCAGCAGAGTCACAGCTATGAGAGGCCACTGCATGATAAAGCAATACATGTGGACTGCAGGGGCAGTTGATGTCATGTGTACAACATACACACCTCTTGCAATGAACACATCTGTATATTTTCTTCAGTGTAATAAGAGGAGTTTGAGAACTGCTATTCTTATTCTTCTTCCATCTTTCATTTCCAAATAGGATTCTGCAGTAGTAACTAATTGCTTTCTTTTACCATCTTGTGAAATGAAACATAGGACTGAAATGTGTAAGAGACCTACTTTTTTTTCCACCTCTTATCCTAATGTCATACCTGCTCAGTACAATTACAGTGGGAACAGAGCTGACAGAAAGATAGGAATACCAGGCAGAAAGAGCTCTGGAGAGATTTTCTTTTAACCACACTGCATCATCTTGAAGACCTCAGTTAGGGACTTAAATACTCATCCTGAAAGTTGTCGGTCCTCTTTAAATTTTTACTATCAAGTCAGTTCTAAAGAGAGAAATAGCAATAATTGTAAAAGTTTCTAATTTTGTAATATGAAGAAACACTTATCTGTATCAATTCCTATATAATAGTTTGTAAATAAAAATATCACTAAGAAAGTGTCTTTTGGGGAATGGTATATAATCTGTGGCATGGAATAATTTACTTGGATATGTTTCGGGCAGACAGAATGATTAGCAAGCTGTTAGAGAATCTGCACTGGGCAGCTGTGGTGGATTGTGGACTGGTAATCCCGAGCTGAGCCTCACTTTTGGGGAGCTCCGGTCCTCATCTTGAGCACTGCTTCCTGGCTCTGGAGGGGAAGTTGGTGCACTTCACAGCCCTGTGGAGGAGCTTGCTGCACTGGGTTTTCTGATGGGAACTCAGCTTTCTCATCATCTGAGGAGCTCGGGAACTCACTGTTGCTGAGGACGGCTGTGGTACATTTTGGGGAAGCTCTGGTTCTTACCTTTAGCATTGTTTTCTGGCTCCAGTGCAGATCAGTCAGCCTGCTAGCACAGATCCTTCCTCCCACTGTCATAAACTGTCTAGCTTCCAATACTGACTTTTGGGCCTTCCCAGAACAGATCTCTCTGTGAGACAGGCCAGCATGAGGCATTGTTATGGGCTCTAGGCCTCAGCTGAACTTGTGGGAGACACTGTTATGAGTTCCAGATTTTTAGCTGAATTCATGCAGGATAGTAAGATCCAGGCCCTCAGCTGGAGTCTTTGGTCTTCACTGTATGAACAGATTCCTCATACTCTTTTTTTCATATGATTCTTTGGGTGATTCATTATAAAAAATTACAAATATATGTCCTATATTATATTGTTTCCTTTGTAAAACACCAAACCGAGACAGTAGTCACTGTATTAAGAAGAGTTTTACACAAAAAATAATACATAGTTGCAATTTACTTTTTTTCTATTTTCTTTAAAAAAAATCAGTGTACAGTCAGCTCTTATTAACATTATCTGCTTTGGTTCAAAGTCTACTTTGCCTCTCTAATCTGGTGTTCCACAGACACATGTAAAAACAGAGTATATAGTTTTATGTTTTCCTTAAGGTCAAAATGTAAGACACTGCTGTGGTACTTAAAAGGTAATACATTCTTTTATAAAGCGGTGGCATGCTTGAGGCTATGTGCCAATGAGAAAGAGTGATAGTTATGTACTTAAGGCAGTAAATATGCACATGGAAGAGAGACAAGGGGACGCAATTTTCTTCACCATATCATCTGCCATATCTAAAAAGGAATGTATTGAAATTAAATAAAAACCAACACCATCTGTCTCAGTTATCATTATGTATTTTTATGTTATTTTCATTAAGCATCACAGCTGACATCATCATTTCATTGCAGCCATAATTAGATACCAAGCATGGAATCTTTGGTATAGTCATGTCTATCCCATTGATTAAACATTAAGATCACCATATGGTCCAATTCATGTATCATCATTGGTTAATATAGATGCATTACTATGGTGTGCTTGCATAAATGAACCCACGCAAACACATTTGCCCTTCTAATATACAGCTCTGTGACAGAAGATTCATGGGCACAATCATTAAAAAATAAAAATCACTTATTAGAGAGAAGCACAGTAATTTGAAGTAATGTATTCATTTATTATTTTTAACAAAGATTTACTAATCACCTACTATGTGGCTGGCATATTCTAGATTCTTTGCTCCCTATAAAGCAGTAAATAGGATGTCAGACAGTAAAAGCTCCTGCCTTTATGAAGATCCTGTTCAGTGCAGGAGATAAAAAGGGAGGCATATAAAATCAGCACTATATCCTACAGCATCAGGAATGTATCATCAAAATAAAGATACAATCAAGGAACTGTATCATCTCTTCAACCAATAAAGGATGATCAAGGAAGACGGACTGAGAATAGTGTTTTCTTACTGGTTGGTGACCTTGGTGCAAATCTGATAGCTTCCACTACCCATGTTTCTTTCTGTAGTTCTAGAGATCGCCAGTTAAAACATCATAAAGTAAAAGCTGTGTTTCTTCTCTGGCTTTTGTGGAAGAAGGAACTTTCCCATCCCCCAGCTTCCAGGGGCTGCCTCATCCCTTTGTAGCGTGTCCTTCTTCACAGCACTATGGCTGTTCCTCCCTTTCATCTCCTGCTCCTACTCCTGGCTGTCCTCGTCCTCCTGGCTTACTCTGTTACAATGGGTCTGCTCGGATAACCCAGGACAATCTTTCTATCTCTAAACGCTTGGCTGAACCACATGTACGAAGTTGCCATCTCTGTCCAAGGGACTATTCACAGATTCTAATGGTTGGTGTGTTGAAGTCAGCAGGCAAATACTCATTCAACCTATCCTAGGAGATAAAATCTGAGCAGGGATCTAAGAGAATGAATGATCTAGCCACATAGCATTGCTTGGGGGACATTTTTGTTAGAAGAATGGAAATAAACACAAATTTATATTAATAAAGAGTATTTCTAGTATGTTCAAAGAACAAAATAAAAGCAACCAAACAGTTGAACAGCGTATACTCGTGCTAATGTTATAGAGAGAGACAGAGAACTTCTAAGGCGGATAGCTACACATGTAGTAGGAGTCTGCCTTGCATGGCACATGACGTGGGTGACAATGAGGCATTTGAGGGAGAAGTCCCATCATCTGTCTCATCTGTCACAGTAGCTTTCTGGAATATGGGCTTAGAACAGGGTAAAATGAGTCAAAATAGGAGTCTGACTAAAGAGTATTGCAGTAATACACCCAGAGATGAGTGTGAGAAGAGATGATATTTTGGATGGATTTGGAAAGTAGAACTAAGAGAGTTGGTTATGAGTGAGAAATTCCAAGAAAATTAGGTTCTAGGTATTGAAGAAATAGCATTTTATGTTATGCAAACCAAAGGAAAGTAGGAATATAGCCAGTTCTTTTAAATAATTTTTACTCATTTATTTATTTATTTGATACAGGGTCTCCCTATGCAGCTTGGACTCATAGGCATCCTCCTGTCTCACCCTCCCTAGTGTTGGGATTACAGGTGTGTGGCAAAGCAAAACTGGCATGGTATGTGGTACCAGGGATCAAACCCCGGTCCTTGTGCTTGCCAAATAGGCACTTAGACCACCAAGCTATCTTCCCAGCCCTACAGTCAATTTTGAAAGGAAAATCAAATCTTGGTTTGTTGTCTACTGATTTGAAATTTCTATTACTCATATATTGGAAGCCACTGATTCTGGAAATTAATCTTATGTGGGAGGGCAGGATGAGATCTCATTGGCTATAGCAGTCAATCTACCTCAGGCGTGAGAAAAACATCCTGCTTAGACATGGTTGGCTATTAGTTGCTAGGAAATCTTGTGTCTTCTAACCTTGCAAAGGTATAAATACACACCACTGCTGTTCTTCTGAGCTCCTTTGCTAGTCAGTCAAACAAACCACCACCTGCACGCAGCTCTCTTCTTGTCTCTCTTCTCCTCCTGCTATTGCCCTCCAGTATACCTCAGAAGCCAACAGATCTCTACATTCAGACAGGTGGAAATTCAGTGTACAGTTTCTGCCAGAGAATACATATTCAGAACTTGCAAGCACACAGTTAAATTTAAACTAAAGAAGTTAGGTGAGATCAACTAGGGAGTGGATACAAAAAGAAAAGTGACAGTATCTGGAGTTTCAGCCTAGAATTTTGGAACATTCCAGAATTAAAGCGCTGAGGCAGAGCTGTTTTAGACTTCATTTCCATGTAAATTCACTTCATCCTGCACTAGGAAGATTCCAAAGTTTTCCCTAGGGTTCTATACTTTCCCTGTATGTCTTCATATCTTGGAAAAAGTCCTTGCATCTTCCTCATAAGCAGAACTGTTTATGGCAGAGAACACCTATGCAACTAGAAAAGAACCTAGAGGTGGTCAGGGAGGTATAATAAAAACCAAGAAAGTGTAAATCTCTGGAAGCCTAATAAGTAAGAATCCCTGGGAATCAAAATGATAAATTCTTACACGAGGTCACTGTCAAGTAAGATATAGATCGAAAAGTGAGAACTAGACTCAGTGGTGGGCGAGTCTTTGGAGGCTCGGAGAAGTACTATGCAGCCGCATGGCAAGATGACATCCCGACTGGAGTAGGTTTACTGTAACAACGTCCAAGAGAAATTAAAAAGTGACAAATATCAAAGAATAATTTTACTCTAAAGAAGAAAATAGGGCTGGGGAGCGAGTTTGGCAGTTTAAGTGCTTCCCTGGAGAGCAAAAAGACCTGAGTTTGATCCCCAGTACTGCATGCTTTGCACAGATACCAGGAATAGCAGACCACTGCAACTAGGTAGAGTGGGGCATGCCTATAATCCCAGTACTGAGGAATCTGAGACAGGAGGATCACGGTGAGTCTGAGCTGCATAGGGAGACCCTGTACCAAATTAATTAATTAATTAATTAATTAATTAAAGATGACAGTAAAGTGCATCCACAGAGAGAGACAGACAGAGAGAGAGAGAGAGAAGAGACAGATGCTGAGAGACAGAGAGGGATCTTAAATATCTGTCCAGGGAGAACATTGCTTTAGTTACTTTGCTCCCATTGCTGCAACAAAGCAGTTTGCACCTAAAGTTAAAAAAGGAAAGCTTTATTTAGGTTACAACTTGTAGAGGTTTCAGTCCACAGTCGGCTGGCTCCCAGGCACAGTGACATGGCTGAGGGGCAACAGTTCATGGTGGTGGCAGGCAGGAAAAGCAACAAGAGCAAAAGGGGGCGGGGCAGCAGGCCTCTTTTGCTTCCTTATTTTGTACTCAGGCTCCCTGCCACGCAGCAGGTCCCCTACACCCTAGGATGAAGAACAACTGAGTCATTTAGTCAAGCTTCTAGACTTCTTAAGTTGATGCAATGCATCAACCATTAAAATCATTCATAGGGCCCGGCAGGATGGCTCAGTGGTCTAAAGCGCCTGCAGAAGGCTGCAGGGACTGCGGTTCAATCCCCGGCACCACATGCTACGCCAGCCCTGCCCTCAGGGCAGGCTGAGCCGGCCATAAATAAAAATAAATAAATAAACAAGAATAAAAAAAAAACCCAACAAATAAAGGTTCTGAAACAAGAAATAAATAAATAAAATTTAAAAAAAAATAAAATCATTCATAGTAAGGACGAGGAAATAGCTGAGTAGAATAATCACCTGACTGGTCAGTGCAGGGTCCTGAGCTCAATCCCTGGTACCACAAAATCAATCAATCAATCAATCAATCAATCAATCAATCATACTAAAACCCAAGATAATAAGCTGTACGGGTTTAGCTACTGGAAATGTCATATGGCTTACTGTTAATTTCATATTTGTCCTCGTATTTAAGAAGCAAGAATGAAGAAAGTGAGAGAAGATATATTAAATATTTGAAGGGAAAATTATAATATAGTAATTTGCAAGAGAAGAAAGAAAGTGCAAGGAATACATATCGTGACTCTTAGGTCATGCTCAGGACCCATGCATATAATTAGCCATCAGCTTAAACTTTGCTACATGGCTGTATATTTTATCCTTCATGGTGTAGCACAAGAACTGGCACAAAGGAATAGACACAGATGTAAAGAAAGTTGTAATTTTGCCCAGTGAACATGCTACTAACATGAAGAATGGAAAGCAAAGTGAAGCTAAAAGCAAGACAGACAATGAGGATGCTCGTGAAATGTGAGTTTGATGGCAAGAAAAGAGGACTTGGAAGGTAAAGAGAGCTGGAAATGTGTCAGGTAATGCCCTCGAGGTGTAAGGAAGACAAAAGGTGTGCTGGATTTGGAGGCAGAGGAGAAATTAACGAGAGATTCAAAAGGAACAGATAAGTTGATGCTTGACGCTGAAAACATGGCCACAGTTTGCAGCCTCACCGCAGTTTGGGTCAAGGGAATAACTTTGATAATATGTGGGTGAAATTGGGAGGGACCAACTTCATCAAAGGAGAAGAATATCAGGGATGTTTAGAGCTTATGCAGAGCAAATATAATCTACATAAGCATGGTAATCACCAGTAACAATCACCTAAGAGAGCATTATTAGTAAAGTACATCAAGGGTCATCCAGATAGCTCAGCAGATTAAAGCACCTGCTTAGGCAGACACAGGGACTGGGGTTCAATCCCTGCAGTGCTGTGCCTGCTCCACCCATAAGGCAAGCTGAGATGCTGATTGAGACTAGACACGGTGGCATGCATCTGTAATCCCAGGGCTTGGAAGGCTGAAAACAGCAAGATGACTCCATGTGCAATCTGTGTATTGAGACCCTGTCGATCCTCTACTAAATACATAAAAAAAAAAGCATATCAATGATGCAGGTGCTAATGTCTTTAAGAAGCAAGTACGTTAGTACTTAGGAGGTTGGCTGATAAATACAACATGAAGAGCTATAAGTGATCTTCTCTGAAATGAAATTCATATCTGAGACAATAATAAGTGAAAGAGAATTATCTCAAAGAGGTCACATGGAGAAGGATAACATATTCCTCACTTTCAGGAGCTATATTTTGAGAGATATGAGAGCAAAACAGCCCCTTTTGAGAGGGATTTATAGAGAATTATATTATAGAAGGACACAATTTCAGTTGAAGATTGAAGGTAAAAAGATTATTGACGGAAAAGTTTCAGGGCCCGGCGGGATGGCTCAGTGGTCTAAAGCACCTGCTTGGAAAAGCTTGGGCGGCTTCAGGGACCACAGTTCGATCCCCGGCACCACATGCTGCACCAGTGCTGCCCTCAGGGCGGGCTGAGCCGGCCATAAAGATGAGTGAATAAACAAAGCTTCTGAAACAACAACAACAACAAAAATAAATAAAAATATAAAAATTAAAAAAAAAGAAAAGTTTCAAACTGATGCTGAATTTGATAATGATGAAACTATTTAAAATCATTTTTCATTGAGCTTTCAAAAAACTGAGAACTACAGAATATATTTTCCATCCACAAAAGAATTAAATGTGAAGTTAATTATTGAAAGATACACAGAAGATTCTTAAATTGTTAAAGAAAAAGCTATGAACCTATAAATGATTTGAAAGGAAAACTAGAAAACATTTTAATGTGTATGTGAATCAGAAAACATATCAAAATATGTGTGATAAAGATAAAAGAGTGCTTAGGCAGAAATCTGTAACATTAAGTGCTTGTATTAAAGTGAAGAAGCCGGGCGTGGTGGCTCACGCCTGTAATCCCAGCACTCGGGAGGCTGAGGCAGGAGGATTGGTGCGAGTTTGAGACCAGCCTGGGCTACAAAAGTGAGCTCAAGGCCAGCCTCAACTGCATAGCAAGACCCTGTCTCAAAAAGACAAAAAAATAAAAAATAAAAAATAAAAATAAAGTGAAGAAATATTTTGTGTCAGTGAGCTAAATTCTGAGCATGGAAAGACAGAAAAAGGAAAGGAAATTTAATCAAGATAACTGGAAGGAGAGCATTTATAATTACTAATCAGTGAAATAGACAATAGGTAAGCAATGGAGAAAAATATTAAAGACCAAAACTGTCTCAGCAAAACTGTCTCAAAATTAAAATTTTAAAAAAAGCTATGTACATTGTTCAGTGTGAAGGTTCGGGATCCAAGCCACAGTACTGAGTCAAAGGTTCATAAATTGGGGTTTATAAAATTAGCCATATTTTACTTTTCTGTAAGTGTTATTGAAATATTGCTTTGAAGTTGAAAGAAGTTGCTGTCTTGCAAATAATGCTTCAGCATACACGTTATTGAGTAGTCTTGTCACTAAAAGAAAAGTCTTGAATATTTGAAAATAACAAAAGAGACGAGGAGATAGCTCGGTGGCTTAAATACCTGCCTGGCAGGCACAGGGTCCTGAGTTTCATCCATGGTACTGCAAACAAAACAGAATGCAACACTAAGAAGTTAAAAAATCCAAGGAACAATGACCTAAGGATTAAGCAAATATTTAAAAAGGAGATTTCTGGATGATCATTACAAACATGATTTACTATCAATAAATTTAGTAAATTAAACCACAACAGGATACACCTAAGTGTCTGACAGAATAGCTTACAGATACATTTGTACAATCCACTGGACATTGTACAGTTACACCTCAGTAAAACTAAAGATGGAACTTCCTGGTGCCTTACTTTATTGCACATCAGTAAGAAAATAATATCAAAATCGTGTGTCCTAAGATGAAAAAGCTATTTTTTTCTTATTTTGTGTCTTTTGTAATTTTTGTGTTTCAGTAATTTGAGGTAATAGTGAGAGTTGTTTAATATCTTACGGGATTTTCACAAAATACGCAACGTTGTTATTATCAACACTACTATTAACTTGATAAAGCAGATTAGCTCTTAATGAAAATACATCCTCTGGTTCTAAAACACGTCTAAAGGAAATTTTCCATTTTTAGAAATGTATTTCTTATCCTCCCTTGGCAGCTAATGAGCTTTAATTAAGTTTAATTGCAGAGTTTATCACAGTGACAAAAAGTATACTCAAATGTTCTTCATTCCCACTCCCTATCTTTATTCCCTTAGGAAAAAGTAAAATTTGTTTCTGTTTTAACTAGAAAACAGAAGCAAAACAGATCTTTGAATACAGCACAGTGTGGTTTGAGGTATATTTAAATTAAGGTGCTCTGAGTGACATTGTGTTATTGCGAATGCTATTTTTGTTGTTGTTGTTGCTATCGTTGTGCTTCCACACCATTGCTGCCTTTTAACAACTGCTCTTCTTCACTTTTAAATTTTTTTTATTTTATTTATTATTTTTATTCTTGTTTCAGAACCCTTCTTTGTTTATTCACTCATTTTTATGGCTGGCTCAGCCCGCCCCGAGGACAGGGTTGGCGCAGCATGTGGTGCCAGGGATCAAACCGAGGTCCCTGAAGCCGACCAAGCTTCCCCAAGCAGGCGCTTTAGACCACTGAGCCATCCCGCCGGGCCCCCAACAACTGCTCTTCTAACAGCTGTTTTTTGTTTGGGTTCTTCAGCTCTGACAGTTGTTCGGCTTGCCTCTCGCTCAGAGCCTTCTCTCCCTTCTTTCCACCAACCTTCCCACCAGCTCCCTGGGAGTGCATTTGGGAAGGCACCATGGGTAAGATGCTCTCTTTCCTTTGCTTGCATTTCACAATCACTTTCCCTTATTTTATTACAGAGTCTGATCTGTCCTTAGCTACCCGAGATCATATTTATGTACTGGAAAGTCATACCTGCTGTGAGTGGCTTTTACTTCCTTCTTTTGAATTCTTCCCTTTGTATTTCTAAATGTAGCTTATTCTACAAAATATTTCTTTAGTGCCTTGAGGAAATAAAACACCAAAAAAAGAAGTGAATTATTTATATTGTTACTTTAAAGTGTAAATCTCTTAGGATTAGTGAGAATATATTTGGCATATTGCGTTGCATCTAATGCAGTGTAATTGCATAATAAATATTAATGAGAATAATAGAAAGTGTCTATGGGGAATTTTTCTTAAAAGAAAACAATTGTCCTGTTATCTATAATAAAATGAATTTCAATTTATGGGCATAGTGAGATCTGGGGAAAAAAAAACTAATACTTTTAAAGAATATCATGAAAATGACTTTTCAAAATAGGAAACAAAATCATGAAGAAATATAGATAGATTTGAGAGAAGGTGACCCTAAGATACAGATATTTGTCTTCCTTTCTTCTTACGAATCATGTAAAATGGATAAATGGTACCTTTTCTTCTGGCAATGTCATTTACTAGTTTGAAGAACTAACTGAAATATCTGCCCTCTTCGACAGACCTGAAGCAGAGAAATATAGGGACTTTACTGCTCAGTGGACCTAGTTTCAGCAGGAC
Organism: Myocastor coypus; assembly: GCA_004027025.1. Taxonomy (NCBI): domain Eukaryota; kingdom Metazoa; phylum Chordata; class Mammalia; order Rodentia; family Myocastoridae; genus Myocastor; species Myocastor coypus. Next base: position 72,602 of record PVJA010006385.1, read on the forward strand.
TTCAGAATATAAATAACATTTCATTAAAATGAAAGAAAAAAAGTATGAGAACCTAACAACAAAACAGGTCACTTTGCTCTTTTGTGTTTGAACAGCAAAAAATAGTTTTGAAAGGTTACATTTTTTTCTTCTTTATTTTCACAGGAATACAGAAATCTTCTGTTTGAATAGAAGTCCATTTTGTAGGCTTGGCAGAAAGTGTAGACCAACTGACTTGAAGAGCTCTGGTCATTAGGGTACTAATTATAACAACCTAAAAGTGGGAATATATATCCATGTATATGTTCTTTTCTTCCTCCTGAATGTTACAGATGGATCGAGCCTCTGGCAGTTCATAGCTCTCTTTTAAGAAAACAATGCTCAATGTAGTTATTTATAGCAAACAGAGTAGAAAGAACTTCTTAAGCAGAAAAGATGATGTGAATGTATGTTTGAATTATGCAATGACCACTGATGTGTGTCCCAGTTATTACTCTTGGCCCATGTCCTGGTGTGGCTACTGAAAGAAAACCCCAACCCGTTAGGTAGGACAACACAGTGTCACTGGTCCCAGAGAAGTTATGACTTCTTCCTGACTTTCCCAAGGTATGTGTAAAGTACTGACATGTTTGCAGTGGTGTTCACAGCTCTGCTTTCAGTGAGACTTGACAGCCTACAGAATTCTGTCTATAGGAATCAGGCAAGTAAGCTGTAGACAGTAAAACGCAAACAGCACCCAATTAGAAAGAAGCTAAGATGTCGTGTGGTTCCATTCGCTCCCATGTGCTTGTTGTAATTACTTTTCTCTTATTGTTGGGACAAAATACCTTGGATCATAAAGCAATAATAAACTCTAGAAATCTATACTACCCCTAGGATTGCTAAATCTTCCACATCTGGGCTACATAAAAACCTAGGAATTCGTGTTCAAAAAGTCCAAAAGACTTAATTCTTACTTTGCTTAAAATAGCAATAGTTGCTATTTTATATATATAATAATGTTGAATGTTCATTGTGCACCAAGCACGGTCCCAGGCACTGTTAATAAATCATTTGAATTCATACTAGGAAGAAGTCCAGCTCAGCTCTTTGCGACGCCTAAAGCAACACGTTCCCTTTCCTAGTCCATGCCAGACCTCATCATCCTTTAGAAAAACCTCCAGTAAAAAAGGGAGGGGCAAGAGCCAACAAAAGATGTGAAATGCATGTGCCTGGCTGTCATTGTGTCTGCTCCCTTGTGTGCAGTGGTGTTCATGTGTGAACTTCATTCAGAGAAAAGGGAAAGGCACGCTCAAATCACTGGGCTGACCCTGGGTTGCACTGGGATGACCTTCCCCTAGTGCCTGATCCACAAGCGCTTCCCCAGGAGTGTGAAACACTATGCCACCTTTTTTTTTTTTTTCATTAGCTAAAGTGAGACCATAATACAGTAGGATTTCTCTTTACAAATATTTCCATTTCAAATTTTTCTATCAAGCTATACACACACACACACACACAAACACACACACACACACACA
>PVJA010006386.1:0-39151 GCA_004027025.1 Myocastor coypus
CTTGGCCATTTTGCTTTCTGTGAAAGCCTGAGAGAATGTTTTTCTCTGGGTGACTCTCCTTAGACGCACTGCAGTTCATTCATCCCTTTCCTCTGAGGTCCCATAATCTCCTTGACCAGGAAATTTGGGACACCTCTGAGTCATAGGATATTACAGCACAGGTTCTCTTATATCCTGGGTCTTATTGACCTTGAAGGGCAATAAAATAAATTAAAAAAAAAAAAAGATTGAGAAACAGGGGCTTAGAATACAGCTCAGTGGCACATGTCTACTTGGTAAGCCCAAGGTCCTGAATTCTATTCCCAGTACCAAAAAATAATCAGAAAAATTATGCCATTATAACCTAGAAGTCAGCATCAAGAGCTGCAAAGTATATTAGCAAAGCTCAACCCAGCAACTCATTCCCTACATACTTTCTCAGTTTGGCCATGTCTCTTGGCCAGCTGTGTTTCAGAAGTATTTGAGTACTACTTTCTCTGATCACAGTGTTTTCAGATCTCACTGCTATCATAACAGCGTTTCACCTCGTCCTTCCCATCAGGTTAACTCACTTAGAGGTAAGCAGCTACTCAGATTTAACATGTCTTAACTATGCAATACTTTCATTAGGATTGTTTCCATCTTTTATATCCTTGCTCTGGCATGAGTGGGGCCATGTGGATTGGGGGGCATACCACCTACCCAAGGTTTGACCAACTCCTATGCAAACTAATCAACCCAGAGCCCCCTCCATATACCTGGGCTTCAACATCCCTGGATTATATTTCCCTGAGTTACTCATTGTGGGGTCAGGAGCTAGATAACTAAGGATAGCCCAATTCAGCCTAAATGACTCAAACTACCAAATCCTAAACCTTAGCCTTCTTAGCCTGCTCTGCACTTCCCAGAACTAAATGTTTCCCTGCAGGGATCACTGTGCTTCCTCAATTTTCTTGGTGATCCTCGTGTTTCCTGGTGGTGGCCTCTGTATGACATAGGTGCTGTGCCATTATTTCTATGGAGCTAAGAATATGAAAATTTAGGGCTGTGGAGATAGCTCAGGGGCACAAGTGCCTGCCTGGCAAGTACAAGGTCCTGAGTTCGATCCCCTGTTCGGTGAAAATAAATGAATGAATGAATGAATGAATGAATGAAAGAAATAATAAAGAATGAAAATTTATTCCTCCATGAGTCATCTTCCTCTCTGCAGGCTTTGCTCTACCTGATAGAACCAAATCTCAGGTACACTTTCAAACACTATTATCATTAGTCCTTACTGCTCAGGCTACAAAGCTATACAGCTTGGCCCTAACTTTTCCTCATACTGTTTTACTTTTTAGAATAAATTTTGTAATCATGAAGTTTTCACTAATGTTAAATGCTTTAACTGAGTTTAATCAGATAGAGATCTTGGTGTATATGGTACCTGGCCACACAATGAAGGGTATGACTAGGAGAAGGAACTCTAGACATGGTAGACGCCTCTGGCTTAATCTTGGTTAGATGCTTACAAGATTACATGTTCCAAATACTTCACCTTGGCCTGAAAAGCAAGGCTTTTCTTTGGGAGTTTTATGTATTCTACCTGCCAAGAAACATCAGCAGGACTAGAGTTTATGGCAGACACCACTTCAGTGTCAGAGCACAAGGTGTCAGAGATATGTTAGACCAGAATTATATGGGAAAACAAACATATTTAGAGCTTTCTAATGAAAAGCTTGAAGGCAATTCTCATTTCCTTGAGACAACAAGAATCAAATACACAACAGTCGTTAATAAGTGAACTTCTTTTCATAAATAAGTTTCAAAACAGACACTCACCTATTAATTCTTCTTACCAAGCAATTTCACACCACTACAGTTTTGTCTTTATGCCACCTCTTCCTGCAAATTTCACTGATAGTTTACGTCACATAGCTAAAGGTAAACAGTGTTAAACATGCAAGTCTTTTGTTTGCTCTCTTTCTTTATGTCTCTGACAGGTGTCTTAAAAGAATGGCAAAGGAGTGTGAGGAGTAAGTTCAAACCTAAAACTCTGGTGTAACTCTAAGTTCTGGGTTTTAATTTAAACAAAGATATGTTCAGTTAGAACTCAGTATATGTCAGAGTACACACATAGCAGAAAGCACAGCAGTTCAAGTGAGATTTTGTAACCCAAATGGGCTCATATGTGCACTGATGCTTAAGATGTATACATAGAGGTTCGTGTCTGTGTGAGTGTAACCACATTCATAGGGATAATGTTCTTTACTCAGCTATTCATGTGGTTAACCATCCTTTAGGAGAGAATTTCAACTAAGTTTATCCAACACTTGTAGCTAAAAGTTTCTCATTAACATGCTTACATAATATGGTTTCAAGTTAGTAATTTTCCACTAGTGAATTTTTTTGATTCAAAAATAGTGCTTGCACATGGTAGGTTCTCAATGTATTTGAAAAAAAAATGGGAAAATCAGAGAGAACTATGTAATACAGTATGCATAATAAACATGCTTATCATGATCAGTGTAAAAACTTGGGATATGAAATACCCCCCTCAAAGGATGATATCTCAGACTTTTCCCTACTGCAACAATGTTCAGAATAGGGCTTCTGGGAAGTGAACTGATCACAGGGATTCTGATATAATCAATGGATTAATCCTCTGCTGAATTCAACACTGGAAACTATTAAGTCACAGTAGAACTGTAGACGGCAGGGCCCAGTTGGAAGGTGGTCACTGGGGCATCACTTACAAGAGCACATCTTGCCTTCTGCCCTACCCCTCATTCCTGGCTGTCATGCCCCTCGCAGTGACGTTTTTCCCTCACCTACAGCAATGAAGCCAGCCAACCATGGACTGAAACTTCTGTAACTGTGACTCTTAAGTAAACCTTCTTTCAAGTTATAATTCCTAAGTATTTTCTCACAGCAACAGAAAACTACCACTATCTGTGACAAGTCTGTTACTAGATTATATTTCTACACCTTGGTAATGTAAGCCCTCTTCCAAGACTTACATCTCTCTAAAATAAGATCTAATATTTATCTTCTTTCAAAATAAACTACTTGGGCCGGCAAGATGGCTCAATAGTCTACAGCACTTGCTTAGGCAAGCTTAGCCAACTGCAGGGACCAAGATTCGATCCCTGACACCACCTGTTGCTCCAGTCCCACCCCCAGGGTAGGCTGAGCTGGCCATAATATAAAAATAAATAAACAAAATAAACTCCTTATAAGATTAAGTAGTAGAAACAGTGGCCATATAAACACATATGTAAACTACATTTACACATATTATATGCTTATAAAACTTATATGCAAAAATTAGTATTTTATTTATATTACTATATGTATGGGCTCTTTATTCATTAGACAAAAGCAACTGTTTTCTAACCCACTGTATTCTTTCATAATTTTACTACTTTCATTTCAACTCAATCTCCTTTGACAGTTTATAATTGGCTATGCTTCAATTACTTTTTTTTTTTTTTTGCAGGACTAGGGGTTCAAACTCAGGATCTTGCACTAGCCAGACAGGCACTTGTGCTATCGAGCTGTCTCCCTGGCCCCACTTTACTTTTATATTAAGAAAGTATTCTCATAAGGCTTACTATCCCTCTTCAATCAGAATTCACCTACAAATAATAAAGATGGTTGCCACTTGCATCTAGATGTCTCCCAAGGCCTCATGCAATCATAGGCGGGCTTTTCCAGAGATGGCTGGATTTAGAGTATGTAAAGGTAGGATTCAGGGCATGATTACCAAATCAAACCACTGACTGCTTTGGTACCACCCTAGTTCCCATAGCCCACACAAAATAAAGAACAGGCAGAAAGATGCTGTTGATTTCTTGCTTGCTTGCTTTTGACATCTTCTGCCTGCCATGAGGCTCATCTCTCTGCCAAGCCACCCTGCTTTGGAGCCAGCAGATGATGGGCTAAAACCTCTACAAACTGTGCATCAAATAAACTTTTCCCCTTTAACTTTGGGTGTTTGGTGTTTTGTCTCAGAAATGAGAAAAGTAACCAAGACATATATTAAAGTATATTTAAGTAAGGATGTCATAAATGTTGTGCAAATACATGGAACTGTCATTTTAAATTATAATTTAAAATTAGAAATAGAAAATGTTGCAAATTTAATCAAAAAGTATGAAATAACAGGAAAAGTTTAACATAAGAGTGGACTAGGAAAATGTTATAAGATTTTAAGGGAATCTGCATGGCTGCCTTAAATGCCTAATGCAACAATCCTTACTGTTACCATGCTCAATAACTGTGGTTTTTTTTTTTTTTTTTTTTTTTTCCTGCTTTTTCTTCTTTCTTTTTTGTGGTACCAGGGATGGAACTCTGAACCTTGTACTTGCCAGGCAGGTTCTTATGCTACTGAGCTTTACCCCTTGCCCTCAATAACTGGTCTTTAGTTCCCTGATACTAATCTTGCATGTGCTAAAATGTAGCTCCAAAGGGCTTATAAATATCACCCAAAAAAACCTAATCAAGTTTCTTTGTAGCTGAAAATCTTCCAATAGCTGAGCTAGTGGAAATGCCTCAGTATTATCTTCTTAATATAACCTTTATCTTTCTAGGTTTCTCTTTTATCACGTTATCTCAATATAGTCATATTTTCAGCTTCAAAATATGGAACTTTCCAAAACATTTTATGCTGCCTCTGTTTTTGTTCTCACTACTATTTCTTTTAATAAAAACACTTTTCTGCCTTCTCAGACATTCGAGATCCACATTTAGTATAATTTATCTCAAATGCGTGTCACTCACTTCATCAATAAGTACCTAAACTTCTGAACATTGGGGATACAAGACATATTTATATAATAATATAAAATACCTGTTCAGCTATCATAGTGAACCACAGCTATGTAACAATGACAAATCGGAAAATAACATAAAGAAAACATGGTAGCAGCTAACTATATCCATATGGTATATATATATGATATATATATATATATCATATATCATGTATTGCTGATTGTTAAGATTATGCAAAACAGTACTGTATAGTAATTAAAAATTAAAACTTTTAAGTGCTTTGGGAGAGTGGTTACCATGGGAAAAGGCTCACAAGGAACAGAATAGAATGGGGTATAGCCGACAGCTACCTTCAGTTACATAATCATCTATTTCTCCACTTGATTGAGAAGCGCACAAAACTTTGTTCATCGCTTTTTTCTAAGTCTATTTTTAAAATGAATGCGCACGTGTCAGTGCTTTCCTGAAGACAGCACAACTGTTACAGAATTATTTAAAATAACTTCCCTTTGTCTCCCGTGCAGCCAGTACACACACTTTACTGCAGGAGGCTTTAAAGGTCGGAATTCCAGGTATCTGTTTCAGAGAACGTGATCCTCTTACCGCAAGGTGCCTCCCTGTCCTAAAGGGACGTAACCAGGTCTCGCAGAAACGAGCCCTCAGGCGACCCTGGACCATCTACCCTCATCTCCCCAAGGCGGGGCCAATCCTCCACTGTAACTTCAACTTGTCAAAACCAGAACCTATCTACTCGCAACGTCGCGTCATTCTAGTCGGTGGCCCTCACCAGCTGTGTTTCTCTCTTCCCCAGCTCCACTTCCGGCCTAATCTGCGGAAACAACGGCAGCGTACACCCCACGCATGCGCCAAACTGGGACGCTAGGCGGAAACACTTTTAAGCACCGCCTTCCACCGAGTTCTCGCGGCGTTTCCTACTGTTGCGGGATTTCTTTTAACAATTTGGCGGTAGAGTGTTCTGATGCTAGAAGGTGGACTTGCGGCAAAGTCGGGAGACTCGGAATGGTTCGTAAGCACTGGGTGCCACCTGCACCCTAGCGTGGGCAGGACTCGCCCTGGCGCTCAGGGAGCGGAGAGGAGGTTCCGGCGGGCAAAAGCGGCGCGCGGATGGGTCGCGGCTCTGCTTCCCGCACAGACTGCCCGCTCCCAAGCGCTCCGCAACCCTGGCGGAGGTCTGGCGCGGCCTTTACCGTGCTTCCTCAGGGTGTCGCGTTATCTTTAACAACCATCCTAGTCCGGTGTGTCTCTTTAGATGTCATTACCTGAGGAACTGATTATGCAGATTTTTCAATTTTGTTGTGCATCCCTCCAGGCTGCCTTTGGTTAAGAGCAACAACTGATGCTCCGCGTAGGACGATAGGGTGACTGGTCGACCGCAGCTGTGTAGAGCGTCTGCCAGAAAACCGAGTATACACTAAGGGGCAACGTTGCTTGCTAATACTAAAGCCACAAAGGTAACATCACCTGTTCAGAAAAACATGGTTTTTCTTTTCCTTTTAAAAATCTCTGTGGCCAGTTTCCCAGTGGTTAAGTTAGTTGCTTGAGGAAAAGAAATGTAGACAAAGTCACAGAAGATCTCGAGTTGAAATTGAAGACTCTGTCCCTGGGTCTGTTTTTTAAAAACTATAAGATTTTTAAGTCAACCAGAAGTTTTGTTTTGTAAAAAAAAAGATGCACTTGATTGGTAAAACAATGACTTACTGCCGATCTAAAGAGACACTGGAATGTCTGGATGAGAATTTGCAACTAGGAGTTGTTTTCATTAGACAAACCCCCACCCCAGCCGTCGAGGTAGGGTCTTATTATATAGTCCAGGGTAGCTTTGAACTCACTACTGTAGGTAGCTCAGGCTAGCCAGCCTCACACTCTGTGATCGTCCTGCCTCAGCTTAGCAGTGGTAGGATTACTAGGAGTCCAAGCTGTGTAGTGAGAGCCTGTACCAAATACATAAATTTTTTTTTAAAAAGGAACATAAACTGAGTAATTCCTGCTGTAATTTTTTTTAAAAAAGACCAGTATTTCAGGTAAGTGTATTTAAATAAGTGCTAACTGGGGTCCCTGTTCTTACTCTTTTTTGTTGGATTTTGTTTTTATTCTTTTTTTTTTTTTTTGTAGGACTGGGGCTCAAACTTGCAACCTTACACTTGCCAGGCAGGCACTTGTGCCATGAAGCTGTCTCCCCAGCTCCACTGTTTTTGTTGTTTTTTGAAACAAGGTCTTACTGTATGCTGTATGGAGGCATTGAACTCACTGTGTAGCCCAGGCTGGCCTTGAACTTGCAGCAGTTCTCCTGTCTTGGCCTCCTGAGTGCTGAGATTATGTGCACATGCTGTCAAAGGCTTCAGTTGTGTACTACTCATACGGTAAAGATATTGGGCCATTAGTGACTAGCAGTTATTTATTTATTTATTGGTCTTAGATTGCTTTTTTAAGATTCTGTCCTAAGAGGTAGAGGAAGTGCCATCCACAAAGCTCCAACGTTGGTCAGTGGGCTGCATTAAATGGTTAATCTGCCAGCTGCAAGAATATGTTGTAAACAGGAAAGCCGACAGATGCAATACAGGAAGTGGAGAGCTAGCCTGAGAAGCCTCACAGAAGCACAGGTGCTCTCCCACCCGGACTGGGATACAGTGCAGTGGAGACGCAGTCTCCCTGCCAGGACTGGGTTTGTGATGATGGCAGCAAAGTCCCAAAATGATGCTGGTGTCCCAGCCCTCGTCTGGAGAAAAGTTTTGGAGAAAGGAGGTGGTTGCATTCCAGCACTCACCCCCGATGCCACTGTCCTTTGGCCTGGTGGAGGCTCTGTATCCTACCAGCTGAGAATATCAGCAAACAGACCCTCGGACTGTGTGCACTGATCTCTGCACGTGTCTAGAATCCTAGCTTTTCTGTGAAACAAGGAATTTCCAGGGAGTGAAGCAGGAGAGTGGCCGCATCTTGACCCACCCTAGAGGCCACTGTCACAGCACAGGTGGAAGCACCGGATTGCAGCCTCTGACTCAGGGCTGGGGCCTCCCTTCGCTAAATAGAAATTCAGAGCCTAGGTAAATTCCAGCCCTGTGCTTGAGCATGGGAAGTAGAGAGAAATAACCTGTGTGAAGAAACCTCAGTGCTAGCTCCAGAGTCTAGGGAGATTGCAAAGGTCTGAGCAAGCTGAGAAAGGAGTTTGGGAGATGCTGAGAGTGTTCTGGAAGGTTGGGGTGGGTAGAGAACCTGAGACAGAGAGCAAGGGTCCTGCCTTGAGTGAGTACAGCAGAGCCAGAGCCCAGGGAAACTTTCAGCCCTTCCCACAGGCTGCATGTGGACAGGCTTGGCTAGCTGTGACATCGGGCTTCTCTGTCACCTCCAAAGTATCAGAGGTACTGCCTGCGTGTGTACTGCACCGTGTGTGGCTTTGTGTTTTGTTTTAATTTCTGGAGGAATTTACATGTATCTTCTGAGTTCTCCCACCAAGGGTAGTTTTTTGAATCTTCCAAGGCTGGGTTTCTACAGGCAGAGTGAAGCTACTAGTTAGGTCCAGTACCCATAAAGCCACTTATACTTGCTTCCAGTTGCATATTTTTTTCTTCTGTGTGCTCCCTCATTGACCACTCAGAAGAACTTTTATCCCTCTATTCCCCTTTCTAGGCATAAAAATAATTCCATTAAAACCAGTTTTCTTATTTTCTTTTTATTTTATACTACTTAATTTTTCCTCCTGGTTCTCAGCCTGCTTGTCAAACACTTCTTTCATCTTCCTGGGTCACTGACAAAAATTTTGTACAGGTTTCAAGTGACGCATTGATGTATGGTTGCTTCTCTGTACGCTGTTTTCACAGGAAACTGTTCTGTGCTTATGAGGCAGTGGCAAGCACTGAACCAAGCACAGTAAGTCTTCGGTTCACAAACGCTTCTGTTGGTGAATAGTTCAGTTCACCTCATAACGTTCAGTTCAGTTCGCCAACAGACACATTCAGTAAAATCTCGCTTCCCTTCACGAACTCTGCACCTGGTGAGGAGCATGACCCCAGCCACCTTAGGCACATAAACATGAATAGAACTGTCTCCAGCTCTGAGAAGTGCTGGTGGCATCCTCTGGTTGAGGTTAGGGGCACAGGCCTGTGCACACTTGCCTTGCTGGCCAGAACTGGGCATGGTGGCACATGCCTGTAATCCCAGCAGTGGAGAGGTTGAGACTGGAGGATTGCTGTGAGTTCAAGACTGGCCTGGGGGCTACAAACTGCATAGTGAGACACTGTCTCAAAACCAAACAGACCATTTCTACCTTGTGATCGCCCTCACCCAGGCCTTTTTCATCTTCTGGTCACATTTTTTTTTTTTTTTTCCACTGGAGATCGAATTCAGGGCCTTGGCTTGTTAGGCAGGTGCTTGTGCCACTGAGCTATGCCCCTGGCCACCTGATCAGAATTCTGATGGTGACACTGACAAGGATTTGATGACTAAAATGTTCTTAAATACTTTCATTTTCTTCATACAGTTCTTTATGTCTTATTTATAGAGCCATATGTTTTCTTTTATACTGTATAGCTTGTTTATTTCTCTCGGGTTTGTTTTTATTTTTTAGACAGGATCTCACTTTGTAGTTCATGCTGGCCTTGAACTCCCTATGTTGCCCATGCTGGACCTGAAAACAGTGACCTGCCTGCCTCAGCCTCCCAAGTGCCAGGAATATAGTCCTGTACTGTGCCCAACCAGTATATCTTGTTCATATGGTACTGAAATTTTTGCTGATTGTACTGTACAACACACTCCTATTATACATTCCAGTACTATATACAAATAAAAGCAAAGGCATCAAGTTAGAGTCTCCTTTGGCCATCTGTCTGTTCCGAATATTGCAATGTATGTGCTGTGCGATTTCTCACTTAATAACCAGTTCAGGGCCAGCAAGAGAGCTCAGTGGTCTAAAGTACCTGCTTAGGCAACTGCAGGAACTGGTTCAATCCTGGCACCACATGCTGCGCCAGCCCCAGGCCCAGGGCAGGCTGAGCTGGCCATGATGTGTGTTCCAGTCAGGGTTTTACTAGAGGAGCAGATATAATACGAGGAACAGCTATAACACAAGATGTGCCAGTCCCAGAGTCAGGTGGGAAAGTGTGCTGAGAGCATCTGCATGCTGCCAACTGCAGGAGTCAGTCTCAAGGCTTTTGTACTCCCTGCGGTGTTCCATCCCCAACAGTCTCTACTGGTCTTAACTGGTTTCTACCGGTTCCTAACAGTCTCAGTCAGTTGTGTCAGCAACAGAGGGCAGAAGAATCTGCTGTAGAAAGCTGAAGGATCCAATCTTAGAGGCCAAGGAGTCTGCAGGAACCCAGGAGATAAAGTCCAAACTGACTTGTTCTCAGGCAGAGCCCTCATGGGTCACAGTGTGAAACAGCCAGCAAATTGATAAAATGTACCGACCGCCAGGCATCCAACCAAGCCAAGTTGACACAATGTGTCCACCACTACAATGTAAATAACATTTACAAGCACCTTTGCTCAGGTAAAATTTTAAAAAATAATAGTAACCAGTACACCTAAGGAGGTAGCCATAGGGCTGTAGCCTGGTCATTAAAGGAGGAAAGTCTGAAAAAAGGCCCAGAGTGCTGCTTGCTACAACCAGACAGCTATTGAGTAAGCAGAACTTGAGCTCTTTCACACTTTCTATCCCTTTACAATCTTGTGTGAATTATGCTTACCATATGGTGTCTATGAAAGTTAAGGGTGGTCAGCATTTATTTCTGCCTGTCTAACTAGAGCTTGTGACTGGGAGAATAACATACAGTAACATTCCAGCGTGGGTGGTTCTATTTTCACATGTGGAGTAGAGTAGCTGCAGCCTGAGGTCCCATACCTGGGCTTAGGTAGACCCTAACCCTGCAGCCTAGTAAATGAACACAAGGAGGAAGGCAAGGACATCTGTAGGGTCATTTGGGCCTACACTTACCTTTCTTTGTGGTATTTAAGTGTATCAGTTTTATACAAAAGTGCTTTGTTTCACAGCCTGTTATACTTGTTTTAAAAACATTAAGTCAATTTGAAGAAAATGAATAATGGAAGAACATATAGGAAGCCAAACCTGAGGAAGGCTATACTCCTCTGCTGTGTGTATCACTGAATGCAAAATCAGTGGGGGAGCAGATGTTGTCCAAGCCTGACTGCTGCAGAAATACCTCACCTGCAGCTTCAGCTGCTGTGCAGGCGTGCAGAGGGCTGGTTGCAGGCTCACCACTTTCCATTTCAGTGACTTGTGCTGGAACAATGAGGACTTGGAAACAAATGTGTAGGTTCAGGAAAAGTGAATTTTTCACCTCAAGTGATTATTTTGATCATTTCCTGACATGGTAGAAATGAGTTAGCTGGCCAAGAATGGTGGCATATATCTATGATCCTAATCGGTTGGGAGGCTGGGGAGCAGGACGGAGGTGAGTGAGAAGCCGCCCTGGGCAGCATGGCGGACCCTCTGAAGAAGAAAATGCATGGAAAGAAAAAAAGTGAATTAACTGGTGGGGCGGGACGAAGGTTTTAGGAATATAATAAAAAGTTCATGTGCAGGATGTGCTCCTGTGGGGCTGTAATCCTAGCACTCTAGAATGCTGAGGCAGAAGGATAGCTCCTTTGACCTAGTGATTTAGACCCTATCTGAAAATAAAAAGGTCCTGAGGATATAGTAGACTCGAGGTTCAATCCCTATTATAAAGGATTAATAAAAATTTTATGAATATTTTTGTAACAAAAAAGTCAGAATCACATACTTAGGATTTCAATAATATTTGGATACAACCTAGGCTGTGTGTGTTGGTACACAACTGTAATCCCAGCACTCAGGAGGCTGAGGCAGGATTGAGTTCTGGGGCATCCTACACCAAATCGACCCTGCCTCAAAAGCAAAAACAAAACAACAAAAGTCCAGCAGGCCAATAGTCCCAAATCAACCACACTACAAATAAAAGTTGGAAACGCTTTGCTTCGCGGAATAAGTGTGCTATCTCTTCCCTGTGGGTCACAGCGTGGGATCACAAGGCTTGCTGTTCTGTCTGGACACTTGCTGCATTCACTGTACCTAACAATGGAAAGTCAGCTCACCCAAAAGAATAATATATTTACAACCAGTCTTTTGTGTTTATAAAGTAAACTATAATATTTCATATCCTTCATGCATCTAGTATATAACTCAAGTTTTTGATACAGGGTTTTGGAAAGCAAATTAATCTATCCAGGTGTCTTTCATACATGTATCTAGGGGGGCTTTCAGGTTAGCTCAGTGATTCAAGTGCTTGCGCTGGCAATCCCAGTCAGGCACAGGGAATGGTGGTTCGATTCCCAGACCCACCTGTAAGGCAGCCCGAGCCAGCCAAAAAAAAGGTCCTTCTCGTATATACATCTTTTTTTTTTTTTTTTTTTTGGTATACAATGTTTAAAAGTTTAGTCAGTGTGGTAGCACATGTTTATAATTCCAGGATTTGGGAAGCTGGAACAGGAAGGTCTCAAGTTCAAGGCCAGCCTCAATAACAGTGGTTTGCAAGACACAGTCTCAGGACAAAAAACATGCTACAGATGTTGCTCATGTCAATAATTCCAGCACTCAGGAGGCTGAGGCAGGAGGATCACCATAAGTTCAAAGCAGCCGGGGTTACTTGGCAAGCTTAAGGACAGCCTAACTGCATAGTGAGGCCCTTATTTTTAAAGCCTAATATTTCTATAATGGTACAATGTTAGGTGAACTGCATAAAAAAATTTGAGAAAATGACTTCTAAAAATTTCCAAATTTGATGAAAATGAAATTCGCATTCAAGATCAATGAATCCCAAGAAGAAATATGAAGAACTACACCAAGATACCATAATTAAATTTTTTAATCACTTGGGATCAACACTACAAAGATTACAATGACATGGACTAGCTTGTAGAAAACAATTACAGAGTTCAGTAAAGAAAAAAGGAAGAAAAAAAAATTGCCCCCCCCCCCAATATCTTTGAAAGGCAAAGACATATTGCTTTGGTAGACAAAAGCCAAAAGAATTCCTCACCAGCAGATCTGTGCAGGTGAACATTAGAGGGCAGCCTTTTGGGCAGATGGAAATGCTAACAGCAGGCACGTTTAGAACCTTTTATTCCACTGCCCACAGTTTTCAAAAGTTAGAAAAAGAAAAAATATTCAGACATCTCTGAAGTATTCTTTGGGGAATTGAACTGCCTCCTGTTGAAAACTGCTCTAGATAAAAGCTAGAGATTTTCAGATTGGCCAAGAAATGTATTATATACTTCCTGAAAGACACACTTTAAATACCGGAGCAGGTTAAAAGAAAGTTTAAAAAAAGTATTAATAAAAAGGTAAAGGAGCCGGGCCATAGTGGCACACATCTATAGTCCCAGCACTTAGGAGGCTGAGGCAGGAGAATTGGTGGAGGTTCAAGACCAGCCTGGGCTACAAAAAGTGAGCCCAAGACCAGCCTGAACTGCATAGTGAGATCCTATCTCAAAAAGACAAGAAAAATAGGAATACTAGCATCTGCATTACTACTACTAATAAAAATCTTGTCTTTTGTCTGGATACTGTTGTCATAGCAGTTGAAATTTCACAGGAAGTCACAAGTGATTGGATTCCATCAACCAAAAATTTAATTGTACCATTATTGGCTTTTCCATAGCTTGGCATCTTATACCAGGAAATCAAAGAGCAATGACAGTATCCCAACCGCTTCACATCTCATTTATCAGTCTGTCCTCTCCATTAACAACTGTATCTCATTTTTTAAAAAAGCACTCCAGCTTACTATACTTGTTAAAGCAGGCACACCTTTGCCCAGACATCAAGTAAATTGCTGTGGTAGTTTCTGTTAAAAAGAATTGCTGACTTTAATCAATAATTACATGTTTTCTTGTAGATTACCAGGAAGATTGAAGAGCCCATACAGATCATGGACTTGTTTACTGAAAACAGCTAAGAAAAGAATGCAAATTCTGTGATAGGTATTCATGTGCTGATTGCACTAACCTAATTTGAATCATTAATAATGGGAACAGATTTTTTAAGTCATATAAAGCAGATTGTGGTGATGTGCACCTGTAATCCCAGCCCTCAGGAGGATAGAGCAAGAGGACCACGGGAGTATAAGGCCAGCCTGGGCCGGGTACAAGGTCAGTCTGAACTTCACTAAATACATAGCTAGACCCTGTCTCAAAACCAAAATGAAAAAGTCTTCAATATTTGCACTTATTTATTTATTTATTTATTTATTTATTTATTTATTTTCTTGTTTCAGAACCTTTGTTTATTCACTCATTTTGATGGCTGGCTCAGCCCGACCCGAGGGCAGGGCTGGCACAGCATGTGGTGCCGGGGATTGAACCGCGGTCCCTGAAGCCACCCCAAGCTTTCCCAAGCAGGTGCTTTAGACCACTGAACCATCCCTCCGGGCCCAATATTTGCATTTCTAATAGTGCCAGTATGGTTTCTAATGCTTACAATAGAGAATATTCAACAACTATTTTTCCATTATTAGTATTTTGTTGTTTGGTTTTTGTTATTTTGACTGACACTTCAAAACTGGTATTTTTAAAAAAATTTTGGGGCCAGGGAGATCAGGGGCATAAGTGCTTGCCTGGCAAGTGCAAGGTCCTGAGTTCGATTCCCGGTTCCATGGGGGGTAGGGGGAATTATGTATTTGGTACAGGGTCTCACTGCCCAGCTCAGGGTCTCCCTGTGTAGTGATGCTCCTTTCTCAGCCTCCTCAGCGCTGAGATTGCAGGTATGAGCCACCATGCTGGGTCTCAGTGGCCAGCCCAGAAGTGCCTGGGGTGGGGCCAGCACAATATGGTGCCAGGGATTGAACCTGGGTCCTGGTGTTTGCCTCGGCAAGCACTTACACCACTGAGCTAGCTCCGAATCCTATAACTATAGCACTTGCAGAGTAAAATGTGATATTTAGTTCTTTTTTTTCTTTTTTCTTTTTTTGGTTCCAGGAATCAAACTCAGGATCCTGTGCTTGCCAGGCTATGATGTTTTGATACATAAATGCAAACAACATGTGAAGTGATTACATCAAGTATATGTATCTATCACTTCACTTACCTAATCCTTTTTTAACGTGAGAAGTTTGAAATTTGCCCTTTGTTATCTTGGAATATACATTACTATTGGTGGTAGTCTCCATGCTATGCGGTAGATCTCAAAACCTATTTGACCTAAAATACTATCCCTTTAAAAGAAAGCTCCCCACAGCTAGCTCTGTACACCCTCTTCCTCTGGTAACCATTCTGCGATCTACTGCTGAATTTATTGTTTTTATTTTTAATTTTAATTTTATGTTATCCTAGGTTGGCCTCAAACTCATAGTGATGCCCTTGCCTCAGCCTCCCAAATGCTGTGGTTTGGTTACAGATGTGGGCCTCCACACCTGACAAATTCATCACTTTTAGAGTCTAAAATAAGTGATTATTATTTTTTGAATTATTTCTCTGCTGTGCTTCCTCACAGTAACTTCTTTGTAAGTGACAATAGTGATCAATGAGCTGGGCGTGGTGGCACAAGCATGTAACCCCAGCACTTGGGAGGCTGAGGCAGGAGGGTGACCGTGAATCTGAGGTCAGCCCGGCTAAATAGTGAACCCAAGGCTGGTGTGAACTACACAGAAGATCCCACTGCAAATAAATCAATAAGCAAAAAAATAAATGAAGCATAGTGAATGAAAGTGCTGCTGTTTAAGCCCCTACTCTAGAAAGCAGTGGTAGATTTCTTTGTTAATACTGCATTTCCTAATAGGCAACGGTTTCAGCGGAAAACAGCACAAGAAAAACACACTTGTATTTTTACAATCTGAAAAATCAATTTAAGTGAAAAGATTTGTATTGCATAAGCAAAATGAGGAAGTGGTCTTTAAAAAAAAATAATATCAATAGGAAGTTGAGGCACCTTCATAAACAGTTGTACATAAGGGAAGTGAGTGGACTTCTCCTACTTCAGGCCCAAAGCTGCCTGTGGTCTTGAGCCACTCACTGAATTGTAACCCAGACTCCAAAGCAGATCAGGCACGTAGGCAGAGGCTGTCTGATGCCTGGTCAAAACCATCTTGGCTTGGGGCTGGGAGGTAGCTCAGTAGACTAAGCACTTGCCTGGCAAGTGCAGGGTCCTGAGAGTTTAATCCCCAGTACCAAAAAAGTCAAACAAACAAACAAACAAAAATCTTGGCTAAGCAGGGCCTTTTTGTCCTGGGTTGGATTTTTTTCTGCTGCTTTTCCTTTACGTTTTAGGGTCTTTGTGTTTCGTGTAAAAGCCGGGTAGTCTCCATCCTAAATGTGTACTTCTTTCCTGATGCAATTGAGCTCTGCTTATGTGGCCTAACACTTTATTCTCATTGCAGGTTCAAAAATATTTAATGAGGCTGCAGGATGCCAAGAGCTCTATGGCAGGAAAGGAGTCGGTGGGAAGGAGTGAGACACCGCACCGAGTGTGCACACTGAGCTTGCAGGCTGAAGGTCTTCTTAGTATGCCTGGCAATGTAGGGTGACCAGATGTACCTAAAGTGGCCTCAGGGTGGCTCCATCACAGTTGTACCAAATCAGCTGAGGTAACTCCTGTGAGGCAGATCATCCTATGGACATGGATCAATACTAAAACTTGGTAGGAGTGAGGGAGGGATTCTCATAATGGTGACACCGCAGTACCTCAAATCAGCTCTAGCTTTGAGCCCTGAAATCGTAGTTGATGCCCCAAGAACTACAGGGTTCTAAGTAAGTGCCCTTGAAAGCTATGACACCACACACTGGTCCTGAGGAAGGCCACTGCTCGGACTCATTGGAAAGTTTCTTACCAAGGGGGAAAGTGTTCTTACCTTAACACTTCAGCTGCTGATGACTACTGGAGAATTTAGGGCTCAGAGGGAAGGGGAGAGATGGGGTTCGTGTTCCATTTGGGGACCTGGATTGGGAGTGGATTCATGACGGAGCATGTGAGAGTCACCCCCAAGGACTGGAAGCCCTTAGTCACAGTGTGGGGAGGACTTTGTGAAAGCTGGGGACTTGAAACTGGAAGGTGACGAAGTGGCTCATTAGGAGTCACATGTTAAAGACATGGAGTCTCATTTGTACCTGTGGGCAGTGGGAGCCTGGGAAATGTGGACAGTAAAGCTGAGCAAAATAGTGACCTTGCCTTGGAAACTTCATTTAGATGAGAGCAGGGCCGGGGAGATAGCTCAGTAGAATAAACACTTGTCTGGCAAGTTCAGCGTCCTGAGTTCAGTCCCCAGTACCACAAAAAAAAAAAAAAAAAATGATGGGAACAATTTGTACATTTGTATTAATCATTAGAAAATACAATGTACTTAACTTTTTGCATGAGCTACTGTACTGGGTGCCTCACAGAATGACAGGCAAGTATTGAGAGAGAGATAGTAGAGATATAGTATTAAATGTTTTTTAAATCTGTTGTAGATACATTTCTGACTACTTTGGCACAAAGGAAGGAGAAGAAAAGCTAAAAGCCAGGGCAGAAGCAGAAAATAAAGTAAGTCTATAGTTTTGTGACTAAAGAGGGGGTGGATTCAGAAATGTCTGAGAAGGCCAGGGATATCATTCAGTGGCACAGTGCCTGTCTGGCGGTGTGAGGTACCGAATTGGATCCCCAATACAACAACAACAAAAAAGGAGCAGTGACAGATATTTAAGAGGACTGTGTGTTGCGCACAATACTGGAGTGATAAAAGGGAAAATCTTTGATGAAAAGGCCAAAATCCCGAGAAGCTGTGTCATGTAGGATTTTATAATATATGCAAGCATGGTGGTGCACACCTTTAATCCCAGTCCTCGAGAGGCTGAGGCAGGAGGGTCATTGTGAGGTCCAAGCCAGCCTGTGCCACATAGTTCATGGCCAATCTAAACTACTTAGTGAGAGCCTGTCAAAAAACCAATAATAAAAATAGTAATATATACAATAAATCTAAATTGTCTAGGTTTGAATCTTGACTTTGCTATTTCTTTATGGTGGTGCCCAGAATAAAAGTGTGTAGCTTCACCATTTCTCTTTTTCCATCTGTAAAACTGATACTGTAATCATGCTTATCTATCCTTAATGCAGTCCTTCTAAGAATAATTTCATGCAAAATGTCTTTAGAACAGTGCCTTGCCCCTGAACATGGGGCATATTCCTAAAATCTTGTCACTCTGGAGACTGAGACAGGAGGATTACTCTGAGTTCAAGACCAGCCTAGGCTACATAGTGAGTTCAAGGGCAGGCTGAAAACAGTAACAACAAAAAGTAAAAATGAAGTCAGAATACTACCTTGCATGCAGATATATTTGCTGTCATCCTCTGAGCCAGAGTAACTACATGAGCATCAGTAGAAGTCAGTAAGAGGTCCAACATCTCAGCTAGTGTGGAGGCTCAATTAGGAGGATCAGTTCAGTCTAGGAGTTCAAGACCAGCCTGAGCAGCCTAGCAAGACCTCAGCTGAGAAAAAAGGAAGTGGAATAGACAAAACAAACAAACCAGCAAGATGAAAAAGCAGTAGGCTTGGTAAATGTAAAGCACAGAGGAAACACTGAGTTCAGTTTGGGACATAAACTAGTTTTTAGCACATGGGAGTCATGTAACATTTGTTGAACAATAACACAAATAAGCAGATTCCTCTTTTCTTTCTGTGATTGCTTACGAAACTCATGTGCCAGGCACTGCTGTGCAGTCTTTACCTATGTGACCTCTGCTCTGCTACTGGCATAGTGAACAGGTCTGTAGAGTATAGTATTAGCACAGACCTGATTCCCAGGAGGTAACAAGGATCTGATTTATTCTGCTATTAGTCAGAAAGTGTGCCAGCTGGGATTTGGGCCTGGACAATGTAATTCTAGTGCTGTGTGCTAAGCTCTGCAGTGCTACAAACCACCTGAAACCTCTGCCCACTTACATTTCAATACTGAGGTCAATTAAGATTCTGTACCCAATCCAGGCTTTGTAACCCCAGAGCTGGGGAGGTCGAGGCAGAAGGATCACCCTGAGTTCAAGGGCAGCCTGGGCTGCATAACAAGTTCAGAGCTAGTCTAAATTACATAATGAGATACTGTTGTTTTAAAAGGTGTTGGATCCTACTTCTTAGAGCATTAGGTGTTTAGAAATAAAGAATCCTGTCACAGAGTATTGCGTTGTGCATCACAGTTACATGTGTTCAGTCTTCGTTTTACTTCAGTACACAGAAACTAGGGATCAGAGATGTTAGAAACATACCCATAAGCACATCACTGCCAAGCAGCAGAAGAATCTAAGATCAGGTCTGTGTATTCTCAGAGTGTGTGCTGTTGCCAGACTAGTCCACGTGGCACTCTGTTACACATCTGACTCACCATGCCTGTAGGTCCTGCATCCATTGATTCAAATAACCGTGAACTGCAAGTGCTTGGTGCCCTGAGGCTGACACAGGATGGTCAGTGTGAGCCCAGCCTGGGTGACGTTTGGGCTCAGTGAGGCCGAGGTTTAAGGAAAAAAAACTTTGCTCAGTGCGAAAGCCCCATGTTTCATCCTTAGTACTTCAAATAAGTAAATAGATGTGAAAAGTAAAAAAAAAAATATATTTTGAAGAAAAACCCTCCCTGTCCTCATGCACACTTTTTCTTCACACTACTTCCTAAATGGTGCAGTGCTTTAGCTGATTAGGTGGGCTTGGTCTTATGTAGCATTGTAAGTAACCTAGACATGATTTAAAACACACATGTGCATGTGCAGAGGCTCGGGGCAAACGTGACGTGGTTTTACATGAGGGATTTCAGAGAGTGGTGTCCTAGAACCAGTTCTCTGAGGACACCAAGGGACAAGTGGATTTACTGTGTCCTGTTGTGTTTTTAAATGATGGTGTGGCTCCCACAAACTGTAGCCACCTTAGGAAGTGTGACCAGTTATCATTGTGGAACTGAGGTTAGTAGCTGAAAGAGCACTTCCCAGACTTTTGTTGCATAGGAGTCATAGAAAATGCTAGACCTTTCTCCATATGGTTTGAGTCAGATTTTCAAGGAAAAGTCTTACAGCTTGTCTTGGTTACTTTTCTCTCATTGCTGGAGCAAAGTGCTGGACACCCAGAGTTAGGCAAGGAAAGGCTTCTTTAGCTTAGTTTGTGGAGGCTTCAGCCCATAACCAGCTGGCTCCAAGGCAGGGTGGCCTGGCACAGGCTATAGCAGACAGTTGGGCACATGCGTAAAGGCTGCAGAAGACAGCAAAAGCAACAAGAGCAAAACGGGGGCGGGGGGCTCTCTCCCTCCCCGATATTGTGCATCAATACAATATCTGCTATCTGCCCACACCCACACCATCTCCCTGCCCTCCTCTTCCAGAAGCTGAGGATGTTTACAGTCAAGACCCTGGCCTGCAGCTGAGTCACTCAGATGAACTTTTAAACTTCCCAGGTTGACACAAGCAACACTTTAGAGTGGTGAGGGTGCATCCTTTTTACCTTAAGATGTAGATCTGCTCAGTTGCTTAGTTGAGCTTTCAGACTCCTCAAACGATGCAGTTTCTTCAAGGATCCTACTCTGAGCACTACTGTAAAGGATTAGGTTCATTTGTCATTTGAAATCTCTGGTTTAAGTTTTAATGCATTTCATTATCATCCCATAGCTTATGACTCCTTCAGTGCTATTTCATATCTGCTACTGTTTTTTTTTCTTGTTTCAGAACCTTTGTTTGTTTATTCACTCATTTTTTATGGCTGGCTCAGCCCACCCCGAGGGCAGGGCTGGCACAGCATGTGGTGCCGGGGATCGAACCGCGGTCCCTGAAGCTGCCTGAGCTTCCCCAAGCAGGTGCTTTAGACCACTGAGCCATCCCGCTGGGCCCTCTGCTACTGTTAATGCTGCTGAGGCCAAGCATGTTGATAAGAACCACTGGTGTGTACTCTGCCTCCTTGCTGTCATTGGTTTCCATGCTATGACCCTTTCCCCTGATAAGATGCCCAGCAAGGTTAAATGGTCAGACTTGTTTTTAACAGAAACTCAAGATGTGGTAGTTGTGCAAGGAGAGCGCTGGCTTCAGTGTTACTTCTGCCTCTCTGTTGACAGGGAGAAGTTGACAGGTCCTACTTCTCCACAACATTGTGAGATAATGCGGTATCAGGACTTAGTCTTTTAATGACTGGTGACACCTCTACCTTTGGAGAGAAAGCTCACACAAGTATTATGATGTGGAAGAAGGTCTGTCACTTCTTAGGAATGTTCAGGAGGAGACTGGCTAAATGAAACATGTATAAACCCGCAGTTCTTCATGACTAGTAGCATTCCTTCTAATTCAGCCCACCCTATAGCTAACCAAATCAGACATTTGCATTGGGTAAATATTTTGCAATCATCTCTTTTTCATTGCTCAGCCTGTGAATTAGGTCAGTGTGACTGTCTTAGTCACTTTTCTCATTGCTGAGACAAAATACCCAACACCCGATGTTCAAGGAGGAAAGCTTTACTGTAGCTCCCACTTCGTAGAGGCTTAGGTTTTTCTTAGGCTGGCTTCAAGGCAGGGTGGCTTGATTCATGGTGGGCAGAAAGGATTAAAGCTGCAGAGCAGTGAAGAGACAGCAAGCGACCAATAGCTTTCAGTCCTTTATATTCTATTCAGTAGCACTCACACCCAGGGTGGGACACCCTTAGCCCTAGCAAGGTACAATGAATCAGTCCCAGCATCCTACACTCTCAATCCTGCTACCTCTAAGAACCCCCAGCTATGACTACATGAGGCTTGGGGAACAGCTAGATATAAGCTATAACAGTACCCTAGTACTTGTTGTATGGATTAATTATTCAGTTATTGAAACATTGCTCTGGCAAAAGATCTGGTAGTAATCATTGTGCATGTTTAAGCTTTTTCTGAGAATTACATTGTTAAGCGCGAAACATACTCATTCTTCTAGTCTTCCTCCACAATAAGAACAACCTTACAAATGAAATTTATTACTTACTGCAACATCATCCACATAGAAATATTTCCATTACACAAAGACAGTGGACTGATACAATTTTAACTCCCTCCAGAATATTATTAAGGAAAAGGATTTCAACATTTGGGGTTGGAAATTATAAAGAGAGTCTCACTTGAATTACTCAAATTGAGCTTGTTTTTTCACTTAATTACCAATGATTTTAAGCCTAGATTTTTCAAAGGAACAAAATATCTCTGATGATCTCTTAGATCCTAATGATGATTATTATTTTAATGCACATAGTAATTTAAAAGGTAATATTCAGTACTGACTGTGCCAGGCACTGTGAGAAAGCCTGGTATGCTTGTTAATTCAATTAACCACTATTATGAGGCATGTATTGCCAGCTTGCCTCATTTGTAAGCGAAGCAGAATCTCAGAGTGAACGGAGAGTTCGCCATGGCTCACATTTTAAGTAAAAATGAAGCTGGGGTGATAATTTAAATCTGTTGATTCTGAGCTCAGACATCTAGCACATTACTTTTTTCCGCTAAACCCTCCAAAGTGAACTTGTTTTGAGACAAATATATGCCATCATAGTTTTTGAAGATAAGATCCCAGTAAAACAACCTGACAGAACACAGTAACCCCAAGTCATGGGAATCCCTGCTGTATGCATGCCACCTTTGTCACGTTAACATTTCAATTAAGATAACATTAGAACAGACCAGCAATTTTAGAGTGTGGCAGGTACTATAGCATTGTGTTCTAATGCATACTCGCAGTGTATCTGATGCACGTCCCTTGCTTTAGCTCAGATGTGAAGCCAGGGATAATGACACTTCTAAGGTGAAGTTAGGATAATGTCTTCATTATCATGAGATATTTAAGTTTAAGTACCTAGGGTGTTGCCTGCCACATATTAAATACTCAAAAAATGCAGCTTCACGTTTCCATTTCACTTGATTTCTAAAGAATCTTAAGGTTTCCATTAATATACCTATTTTCCTTTTTTTGTTTTTATTTTTTTCTTGTTTCAGAACTTTTGTTTGTTTATTTATTTTTGTTTATTTATGGCTGGCTCAGCCTTCCCTGAGGGCAGGGCTGGCGCAGTATGTGGTGCCGGGTATCGAACTGCAGTCCCTGCAGCCGCCTAAGCTTTCCTAAGCAGGCGCTTTAGACTACTGAGTCATCCTGCCGGGCCCAATATACCTATTTTCAGTTCAAGAATCTTCCTAAAACTTTCCCTGCTACATTTTACCTTCTAGCCCGAGAAAGCTAGGTCCTAGCCTGCAGGTCACTAAAATTAATAGTGTTAGCCGGGAATGGTGGCACAAGCCTGTAATCCCAGCGCTCGAGAGGCAGAGACAGGGTGATCATCGGGAGTTCGAGCCAGCCTGGGCTACAAAGTGAGCTTAATAGCAGCCTAAACTGCATAGTGAAACCCTGTCTCAAAAAGAAAGTTAGAAGGTTAGCATTCTGGATTATAGCTCGTGGTAGAAGGCTTTTCTCATGTGCAAAAGACCTGTAAAATAAGTAAGTAAATGTTGTGTTTTAGTCAAGATGCAAGAGAGACCAATCCTATGTTATTTGTTCAAGGAAGCCCTGTCTCAGAAACCTCCCTCTGTCTCTACCTATTCTTCCTTTCTTCTATAATAGTATGTCACCTGTTTTTTGGTTTGATAAATGACCACCCAGATATAACATGTGGGGTCACACCTCTCACTTCTCCTTGCAACTAGGTAACTTATCCCTATGGGATAAAAACAGAGGTGTCTTTTGCTAACTTTCTTGGGAGATGCTAGTGTGTGTGCGTCCTTGGTTCTGTCACTCCTTTCCTCCATTTTACTGCCTTAAATCAAGCACCACCATCTGAACTTCAAAATGTGAACTATTCCTAAAGGTGCACTTTAGGGCCTCACTTTAGGGCCTCCTGTGAGGCCCTGAACTTGAGCCACCCAGCCAAAGCATCCCAGGATCCCTGGGCCTCACAGACTAAGAAGCAGTGAATGTTGCTCCCTTACACCACTACGCCACCACGTTGTTGGGTAACTTGTTATGCAGTGACAGGTAATGATGTAAAGAAAGCACTGCCTTGGCCTAGCATGGTGGGACTTGTCTATCATCTAAGCTCTGAGGAAGCTGAGATGGGCGGAATGTGAAACTTTATTAAAGAAAAAAAAAACTTATCTATACCACTGACATTTTTGATTTCCTATCATGCACCAAAAGCAGAAGCCAAGAGAGCATTCTGTCCAGTGTCCTCATTTCGTACCTCCAAGTTATAGATAACATATAATGATCCCAGTGTCAGACTCAGTTCTTTTGCCATGGGTGCCGGGTTAGGTTTCTAAGTTCCTGTTTGTGATGGTAAGGAGACAAAGAATTACAGTAAAGAATTGCACATTAGCCGGGCGTGGTGGCGCACACCTGTAATCCCAGCACTTGGGAGGCTGAGGCAGGAGGATCGGTGTGAGTTCAAGACCAGCCTGGACTACAAAAGTGAGTGCAAGGCCAGTCTGAACTGCATAGTGAGACCCTGTCTCAAAAAGACAAAAAAAAAAAAAAAGAAAGAATTGCACATTATTGTAAGGATAAAAGCAACA
Organism: Myocastor coypus; assembly: GCA_004027025.1. NCBI lineage: Eukaryota > Metazoa > Chordata > Mammalia > Rodentia > Myocastoridae > Myocastor > Myocastor coypus. The sequence goes on from PVJA010006386.1 coordinate 24,230, forward strand.
AGTTTAATGGAGTTTTATCAGAGGATGGTATGCTCAGAGTGAGTAGACTTGCACCAGTAGAAAGGAAAATGACACTAATGTTAATGTGTTGACTTTAGTAACTTAAAATGTTGAGATAGAGTAGCAAACTAGTTCCTGATTACTCAAGCACAGGGACAAGGGCTCAATCCCCAGTACAACTTGCCATAAAGGCCCAGGCACATTGAGCCAGCAAGTGAATCTGGGCATGGTGGTACCTGCCTGTAATTCCAGGGCTGGGGAGGCTGAAAACAAGAGGATCACTATGAGTTTGAGCTGCATAGTAAGACCCTGAAAAAAAAAAATTTAAAGTGTTGTACCTGGTCTAGGGTGCCTCCCACTGGGTCTTCCAGACCCATTGTTCTTGATGGACAGCTTGATTGATAGGGTGACAAATCATGTCGTCTGTATCTATTACTTCTGTCTTTTCCCATAATTCACTCTGTTATCGGATGTATGAGATGCATGAACATTTCATGAGCTCCAAGGGAAAAAAAGTTACTATAGTTAACTGCTGTGTCAGTTTGAGTAAGAAACACTCAGCTGATTGGTTTGGCACCATTCTGAGTTGACTGAATGATGAACTTAGCAATGAGGGAATGCCCACCCTGGATGTAGGAGGCACCACACCATGTAAAACAATAGGCTTGTGGCATGGGTAGAATCAAACAGGAAAGGAGAGAGTCTGACTTCTGCTTCTTTGGTGGAGTTGCAATCTTCACCACTGATTTTGGATGTCCGTCTCCTGGATTCTAGTGCAGGCTCTTCAGCCTTCAAACATCAGCCCTTCAGCTTCCTGATGCAGACAGCAAGAGGACTAAGCAGTGAGCTCAACGTCTTTCACCTTTGACTGGATTCTCCCACCCACCATCGTGCAGATGGGCATTTCGCACACCCAACTCTGCAGGCAGCTATTGTAAGCATACCTTGTAAAAAAAAAAAACCATTCTATTTTATAGTATTATATTAAATCTATTAAACTAGTGAAGTCAAACTGATACAATAGGCCAGGCTAGAGAAGCTAACACTGGTAGGTTTGTTTTTCCACTTTGAAATCTCCTTAGGTGGGTCCAGGGATCTTTGCTTTCTTATCTTTACCTGCTGGGAACAGGCCCTAGGACAAAGATCAGGGAGTGACATTTGGCCTGGGCATGCCCAGGTCCAGGTGAGTGAAGGAAAGTGTCCCCTAGCCCCAGCTGTACACTAGGTACATACAGTTCACTTTCAGGATGACCTGTAAAGCAGAGACTTACCTAGTTTCACACACAAAGAAACTGGGTCCACACCTTTCACTTTTTGCTTTGCTTTCTCTCAATTGCTCAAGAACCCTCTTAAACCAGTTCATGGGGTGGGATGTAGCTTGGTAATCTAGCACATGTTTGGCATATATGAAGCACTGGATTTTATCTTCAGCACCGTGCCTCCAAAATTCAATTATAAGCAACTGTCACAGTTTTGTTACAATCTTACACCCACAAAAAGGGATCTAGAGCAATCCAACCAAAGACCCTGGTAGGAGAGGCATTTGAGAGCTAGTAAATGGGACTATAATAATCATAGTTATGTTTACACAAAGAAAATGGTCACTGGTTAAAGTTCACCTAGCTCCTTACTGAGTTATCTGGGTCATGGGTAACTCATTTCCCAGAACAGGTAAGCAATTGCTGTCCCGCTGGAGTCCGTTTTGCATATGTGATCAGCTAATATATATATTAATTATTCTGCATTCCTTGGTGCTCAACAGTATCCCAGACCAAGTATGTACAATATTTGAGGAAATGAAATAGGCAAATACTTTCTTGTGATTCTGGGGATAGGTAGGTAGGTAGTGGCAGAGGAGGGGATAGAGCTCAGGTTAATATTTTATATGTTTGAAAAAGTTATTAATCAGTGAATAGGAATCTCACTTTTTCTGTCTACATAACTCCCAGCATTTGCAAATGTTGAGAGTCATTTTTTTTAACTGAGAATTTTTTTGCACACTCATTTTGAGGTTTTTTTTTCCCCCTTATTTCATCAGAGCTAAGAAGGAAGGAAGCAGAACTGATATTTCCTCCGAAACACAGTTTTGTGCTTGTCTGTGGATGAAGATTAAGCAAATGTCTGCCAGATTTCTTCACTGCAATCAGCATACACCTGACAGTTTACGGGAAGCCTTCCTGTCTTCTTCATTTCAGAAATGTATATTTTTCCTTATGGCTTGCTACTAACATGGGAGTTTAGCCACACCTTCCCTCAGGCCATACATGCTGTGCCCTACAAGTTAACCCATAATAGAGCCTTTGTCTAGAAGTCAAGGGGTTGCTGTTGACTTGGCATTGTTTATTAAAGCAGTTGATACACAGGGACAGATGTAGCTTTGTGTTTGAGTATTCCCTTAGCATTTGAAAAGCCTTGTAAAACAAACAAAACAACAAACAAGATAGTTGACACCTGGGTATGTTCAGAAATGGGAGGCTCTTGTCTGTCTTGAACATTTACTAAGAAACAGTACAGACCATTAGGCACATCATATCTGTCTGTAATGAAACCATGGTGTTTTGTTCTTCTGTTTGTTTGTGTGGTTTTTTGCCATTTATTTTGAGACATGATCTTATTATGTAGCATAGATTGACCTTGAATTCACTATGGAGCCCAGGCTGGCCTTGAACTGATGGTGATCCTCCTGCTTCAGCCAGAGATTACAGGCTTATACCACTACATTCTGGTTTTGTCACTGTCATTACTACTCTCTCTCTCTTTTTTTTTTTTTTTTTTTTTTTTAGATAGAATCTCACAATGCAGTTCAGGCTGGCTTTGAGCTCACTTTGTATGCCACACTTATTTTGAACTCACAGTGACTCTTCTGCCTTAGCCTACTAAGTGCCGAGATTTCAGGGGTGTGCCACCATGCCTGGCTTTCATTATCCACTTCTTAACAAGGGGTGATTTAAGGAATGAAAGTTATTCCCTACTTGGACATTCACAAATTTTATGGTGTGCCTTACCTTCTCCATAGAAATTGGAAATCCGAGCCTCACCCAAAGCCCTCATGACACGTGAGTCCCTGCTTAAGGAGTCAAAATGAAAACCCCTTAAAAAGAGGAAACAATCATTGAAAACAAGAAGGACTTAAATGTAGCATGTTAGCTTTAATTTTTAAAAAGAACTTTATGTATATTAATGAAAAATAATATGTTTTACAAAGGACTTTCAAATTTCCATTTATTCTTGCAGCAAAAAATATTTAATGTCTATTATATACTTTTTCTAGGTTTCACAGATAAAGACAGATAAGCACATTACCATGTAAAGTATTCAGAATTGCTAAGAAATATGTTCCTTATTTAGTAGACTATTCTTTATTTGTCATTTACTACTTATGTAGTAAAAGCTACCGTTGACAGACGACTACAGCTCATTCAACATAGAGTAAAGCGAAACTTTGAATCCCCTTTAAAAGCCTATTTTAGAGAATAGTACTTTGGATTCATTCAACTTCGTATCCTATTGCCCAACTAATGCGGAACGAATGGAAATAAAGTCTCTGAAATCCCAGAGGGGCCGAATAATTGAAGGCTGAGCTCAAGGGCGCCTCCTACCAGAACACCCTCTCCGGCCTCCTGCAAACTGGAGTAGGACGCCCTCCTGGACGTGCCAAGGCCTGCTCTCTGGTCACCACGCTCCCCCTCAGCGTTGGCATGTTCTTCCACCAGGGCAGAGCACAGCAGTCCCACAGTGGGCGCCTTTGACCTCAGCACAGAGGTTAATGGCACAGCTTCATTTGCTGTGGGGAACTAATCACGGGAGACTGTCCTGAGCATGAGGTGAAGCACGCGTGTGAGGAGGCAGGCGGGATGGACCTAAATCCCCGGCTCTCCCGCTCTAGTCTAACCTTCTGCGCAGCAGTGTGTCTCCTTAGAAGTCACTTTCATTTTCTGTTGAGTAGAGAAAAACAACACTCCTGACATTATGAGGCCTGCACACAGTAATTTATGGGAAGCATTTATAATGCCTGGTAAATGGCAGAACTACTTCTCTACTTCCACCTATAGCTATTTTCGTTTCTGATTCCCTCCCCCATTCTGCTTTTCCTTGCCTATTATTTCAGTCTTAGCCTAACCTTTTCTTCTTCCCCGATCTTACCTTACAGCTGTGTATGTGTCCCGCTAATCCTCTTCCCTGTGCTGACTTCACTGCCTCTAGGGAAGAGAGTGCGTCGTGTAGCGCCTGCGTCCCAATTTGGGGTTCTGTTCTACGTTAATCATTATTCTGTTACTGGGGGACCTAAGAGTCTCATTATCGAGAAAGAAGATTGTATTTTGGCTCACACTTCTGGGGGTGTCAGTCCCTGATTTCTCATTCCCAGCGCTCCTGGCCCCGAGCACTCCTAGAAGGTGCCTCCACTCTAAGATTCTGATGCCTTCTAGAAACTGCACCACGGGCTATGAGATACGAGATTAAGACTGGAACAAACCAGACAAGTACCTGAATGTACAAAGGTCACAGAAATCCATGACTAACAGGTCAAGCAAGTGGTTTTCTAAAAAGAGAGGGTGTGAGCACACAGGAACCAAATGGCTGCTGAGCACTGTGGCCAACCAGAAAGGTGCTGCTTTCAGTCTTAGTTGCACATAGGCACGACCAAGCAGAACACACTGCTCCCGACCCTTTTCCATTCCCATGTGATGGGAAGCCAAACGAGTCTTTCCATAGCGTCCTCTAAATCTAGTGCCAGGCCAGGTGAGTTGCTGATAAGGCAACTGTCCCAGGACATCGTTCACAGGAGCAGGAAACCGAGCCAGGAATGCTGGGTACAGAGCAGCCCCGCCCTTGTCCTTGGGGCCAGCGACCCTGTGCATTAGTTGGCTCTCCGTGTGGAGCACACTTTCCCTTTGGCCTTCAGCTGATGCACACCCTTGCTGACTTTCCTGTGCATCTGGTTTAGTTCTTTGATGAGAGCACCAAGAACCAGAAGAGAAGCCCCACGGGTCCCCGCCTATCAACACCAGGGACTGAGCCTCAGGGTGTACTTTCAGGCAACACTTAGCCAACCTACACCAACTTGGAGGTCCAAAAAGTATATCAACACTCATTCTAGCTATCAAAGAGCCAATGAACAGGAAGACATCCAAGATGGGGCATGTCTTGAACTTCCTAGAAATTATATGAGCTTTATTTCATGTATTTTTTAGAGTCAGGATCTTGCTGTGTAGTTCAGGCTGTCTTTGAACTTAGTATATAGCTCTGGCTGGCCTCAAACTTGCAGTAATCCTCCTGCATCAGCCTCCTGAGTACTGAGATTACAGACTTGCACCACCATGCCTGGCTAAACTTATCTGGACTTTAAAAGGACCTGGTAGAACTCTGACTGCCTAGGCAGACATCACCAAGGCTGAGGAAGTGGTGCAGGGGCTTGGTGGTACTGGAAGGGACACAACCCCGGTAGAGATTACTTGATGCCTTTTGGATGACAAACTCTGAGACTCCTGGTCAGAGGATGTGACAATATGGGAAAAGCTGGAGGCAAAGTTCTCCAGTGAGAGGTGGAGGAAGCCCCTTGAGATGTTTGGATTTAGACCTAGGGAGTCTCCCAGTGCTGCTGTGCACTCACAGGCAGGACTCTGGGAAGGTGTCAGGTTGGGGAGGTGCCAAGGGGATGCTAGCAGCTGAGTGCAGGGCCACAAGGTGAGGCCTGGTTAGGTGCAGCTCCTGAGGGGCACCCTAGAAGCGGGTGCTGTGGCTCCCTCTCTGGCTCTTCCCTTTTCCTTTTGGCTCCTGGCAGCCACAACTTGAGGAACTCTTCCTTTGCCTTTTGTCTTGACCATGAACTGTAACCACAAGCCAAGGTCCTCTTGGCCTTGACGTTGTGGGGGTGGAATATTCTGCTCTAATAGTGAGAAATGGTCTGAGACAGCCTGAGAGAAAGAAGGATCTTAAGAGGCTTGCTGCCTCTTGGACACTGCAGACTAACAGTGGTTGATGTCCATTAAATCAAAGACTTAAGACACCCCAATAAGCCAGGCGTGGTGGTACATGCCTGTAGTCCCAGAACTTGGCAGGCTGAGTCAGGAAGATCAGTGAGAGTTTCAGGCCAGTGTGGGCTACAAAAGTGAGCTCCAGGCCAACCTGAACTGCATAGTGAGACCCTATCCCAAAAAGATGCACACATACAAAAAAAGGCATTTGTTCTCTATGTCAGAACCCCAACTTATAAAATGTCTGTTGTGTTATTCAAGAAACATAATCTTTTCCACAAATACAAGTTTTTTTTTTTTTTTTTTTTTTGTCTTTTTGAGACAGGGTCTTGCTATGTAGCTCAGGCTGGCCTTGTGCTCACTTTTGTAGCCCAGACTAGTCTCAAACCAGTCATCCTGCCTCAGCCTCCCAAGTGCTGGGATTACAGATGTGTAACCGCTCCTGGCTATAAACATTTTTAAGCATTGTTTAACTTCATTTTTTACTGAAACATAAGTCTTGCTTTTACTTTATATCAGCAAATAGAAATCAAGATTATTATTATTTTTTAACAGAAATAAATACATTTTTCAATCTGATGGCTGTGCTCTAATATATTCATCCAGTATCCAGTATCTTAATGACAGACATTTGTTTTCATTTTCTTCTGTCAGTGTGGGAAGGCATTTATCTTATCTTTATTTTGCAATGCTAGGAATTGAATCCAGGGCTTCTTAACATATGGTAGGCAAATGTTCTGTCCCAGCCACCCTCCCAGCTTACTGTATGTTGGGAGCAGACTTCTTTCCGACTATTATGGGCTAATTGGTGTTGTATGCAAATTCTTACCTTCAAGCCCTGACCCCAACACCTCAGAACATGACTGTGCCTGCTTGTTAATATGGTACCTTTAAAGGATGAAACTGAAAAGCAGCAGTTGGAGGCAACAGTCCAACCTATCTGATATTTCTGTAAGACTAGGAGGCCAGGTACACTAGGCACATGGATTCCTAGAGAAGACATTGTGCACGGATGCTAAGAAGGAGGCGATCTACAAGCTGTGAAAGAAACCTCAGAAACAGGCCGGGCGTGGTGGCGCACGCCTGTAATCCCAGCACTTGGGAGGCTGAGGCAGGAGGATCACTGCGAGTTCGAGACCAGCCTGGGCTACAAAAGTGAGCTCAAAGCCAGCCTGAACTGCACAGTGAGACCCTGTCTCAAAAAGCCAAAAAAAAAAAAAAAAAAAAAAGAAACCTCAGAAACAAACCTGGAGATAGCTGGATCTTGGATTTCTGGCCTCCAGAACTATGCAAAAATAAATTTCACCCTAGGTAGCAAGCAGTATTTTGTGACAGCCCTAGTAAACTAACAGACATGCCAACTCATCCATAAGTCTGTAAGTGAAACCAATTTGGAAATAGTAGCATGTACTGTAACTAAAGAGGCCAGCCCAGCATCTACTCCTAAAGCCCACCCACTTTGCAGGGCCGGAGTTTAATGATGACATGGGCAGCTTCATGGGATTGTCTCAAAACAAAAACTTTTATTTATTAATTTATTTTTTATATTATGGCCTGCTCAGTCTGTCCTGGGGTGGGGCTGGCTCAGCATGTGGTGCTGGGGATCAAACCGATGTCCCTGCAGTTACCTAAGCTTTAGACTGCTGAACTATCTCATCAGCCCACAAAACAAAAAATTTTAAAGGTCAGGGTGTAGTTCAATGATAAGAGTGCTTGTCTGGCATCATGAGGCCCTGGATTCACTTCCGGGTACCACAGAATAGAGAAACACAAGGAAGAAAGGAAGGAAGGATTTGAAGAAACTGCAGACAGAAAAGATACATATTTCATTAATGGAGATGCATTTGAATATAAAGTAGAATAAAGGGAAATGAAAAAATAGTGCAATATTTGATATTGCACTTTAAATCACTGGCTATGTTTTATTTAGTAATAATAGCATTCCTATGTCATCCCAAAATCTGTGGTTTCTGTAGCAGTTGTTGATTAGCCATTCTGAGTGACAGTGCTGCTCAATTCTGGGCCTGCGTTAGGATTGATCGCAACTGTTTTCCACTCTCAACATTCTTCCAGGGCTTATTTCACAGCTAACCTTTTACCAAGGAGAATGCTCCGTGCCCTACTTGAAGGAAAACATCTTAGCATCCACTTTTAGGTTGCCAGGGAATGACATCTTTTTTCTTCTTCCTGGAGTATGCAGTCTTCAGGGGAAGTAAGACTGGGGAAGAGAACCTAGGTTTGGGAATGTATGCTTGTCATTCTAGCAGTTTGAGAAGGCAGAGAAAGTTCACAATTCAGGCCTAGCCTGGACAGGTTAGCATGTTACAAAAACTTACCTAATAAGAAGCAAAAATGGAGGGGCTTTCCACCAATTCTATAAGGCGCTGTACCATTTCCCACATCTTCTTACTGAGAATTGAACTCAGGGCCCTTCTAAGAGATATATGCCCAGTCTGTTGTATAATTTTACTATTACTATTATTTTGGATTTCTGAGACGGGTTAAAAAGCCAGGGTGTATGCTGCTAAGGCTAATTTACAGCTATGTACTCATAGCAGTCTCTAGCCTCTATCTTCCAAATGTTGAGAGTTTGGGGCATATACTGCCACACTCAGCTCATGTTTTATTTTTATTTTGAGAAGAGATCATGCCAGTTGCTAACTGTCCAGGCTGGGCTAAAGTTCTGGATTTCTCATGTGGGTTTTATGCCCTCTGTTGCATGCCTTATCCAGTCTCCTGATGGCACCCAGTGGATGGATAATGGTAGGATTTGCTGCTGTCACACGTGAAGAAATCACACAGCTAGCTATGCTGACAACCTAAGCCTTAGTGATAATTCCTATCTGCCCTAGTCCTAGGAGCCTGGGACAATACTATACAGGTCAATGCCTCCTTTCCCCATAAAGTTCAATTTAAATTCATTATTTAATCTGTAGCTCATATGGTATGAATCGACATATTACTCAGTGTGTGGAGCTAATACTTATACTAACAGTTTCTTTAGAAAAGTGATCTTGGGTTTTATTATATTTTAATGTTTTCATTGTGTCTTTTTAAATTCCGTGAAATACCCAGAGTCCAAAGTACCTGTTGGACTACAACTCAATCGACTACACAGCATCAAGTCTGGCTTGCAGTAAGGCCATGTGTAGAAGAACGTCTTGGTTGCCAGTTTTCAGTGTGGCTGGTTGTACAGTTCTGCTGGTGGACGACAGAGAAGAATAGGCAAATGAAAAACACATGATATATTCATTTATTTTCACTTATGTATTTGGTACAGAGGGGAACTGTCAAGGACTGTGTTCTTACTGAATCTTCATAAAATTCTTTTCAAGTAGGTATTATTACCATTTCCATTTTTTGTTTTTTGAGACAGAATATTGGTATATAGTCCAGGCTGGCCTTGAACTCTAAACTGTCCTCCTACCCATCCTCCCTCCCCGTGCCTCCATATCTGGCTCCTATACCATATAACAGGAAAATGAGGCACAGATGCAGGTCATGTAGGTTGCCCAAGATCCTACTACTATACAAGCAGAACTTTCACATTTATCTCTAAAGTCTGTGATTTTAAGCACTAAGTCCCTTGCTTACCAAACATTAAAAACAATCAAACAGAAAGGCAGCATCAGCAAAGCAGACAGGCTCCATTGCAAGGTCCTTCAAGCCTCCTTCTACCCTATCATTTGTTGCCTACTTATTGGGTCCCTGTGTTGTCACGAAATAGCGACGATCCTATTCATCCAGGTGGTCAGTGGTCAGAGCAGCTCTGATTCCTGCCCTGCGTGAGTTTACGGCCATTAAGCAGCAGGCGACGCCTGTGTCCCGCGCCTGTATCTGTCCAGCCCGGGAGGGCAGCCGGGCAGGGGCCGTGGGAAGAGGCGGACAACGCTCAGCCTCCTTTAAGTCTCTCCGCTTGCAGCAAGCGGAGGGGGTCGTTGCGAGGCTGTCTCCGCGCTCGCCCTCCCTTGTAGAGCCGGGTTCCCAGGCTTCTCCGACAGCTCCCAGTCCGCGCCACCGAGCTGCAGCCGCGGCTTCCTCCCGCGGAGGCGGAGGCGGAGCGGGAGAGGCCGGCGCGAGCCTCCGCGCTCCCCGGTCACGTGGCTCGAGGGACCGCATGGCGGCGGCCCGCGCGCCCCCGCGCCTCGGCCGGCGGGACGGCCCGGGCGCGCGCGCCGACGGGGCGGGCGCATGCGCAGGGGGGCGCGCCGCCTCTGCCCCGCGGCGAGGGTGTCTATGGAGAGGCGGCGGCTGGCGCTGCTGGAGAAGCGGACGCTGAGGCCGCGGCGATGGCGCCCTTCCCTGACGAGGTGGACGTCTTCACCGCGCCGCACTGGCGGATGAAGCAGCTGGTGGGGCGCTACTGCGACAAGGTAACGGCGCGGGTGCGCGGCCGGCGGGGGGCGCGGGCGGGCGGGCTGAGGGCGGCTGGGCCTGCGCTGCGCTCCGCCTCCGCTGCTGTCACCCGCGCCCCCTCCCAGAGCGGCCCCCGCGGGGACCCCAGGGCCGCCGCGCCGCCGCCCACCTCCCGGGTCTGGGGCGCGTCCGGCTGCTCGCCGCCGAGCGGAGGGGCCGCCTGGGACCCGCTCGGCCGCGCAGGCCCAGGCCGCGCCCGTGCCCCAGCTGCTCGGGGTCCGCGGCGGCTTCGGGGCTCCCGAGCCGACCTGCGGCTCGAAGCCGTGCGGCGCGCTGCCGCCCTGCGTCCGCCCTTGGCCCCCGAGTGCGGGGCCCCCACCCGCCAGCCGCCCCGGGACCTGCGCTCCCCGGGGATGGCTTTGGTTTTCCCTGCAACTTTGGCGTCCCCTGTTCGCCTCGCGTATTTATGGACGCGGCGCGGGCTTCGCCGGGGACGGCTGCGCTTTGTTGGAGTTCTTCGCCTGGCGGAGGGACTGGGGTACCCCGGAATGGGCGCCCGGTGGGAGCGGGCCGGCCGGGCGCTCTCGGGCCGCCGTCTTCGTCTGCCTCCCCGCAGCCCGCCCGCTCGCGCCGGGAGCGTCCGAGGATTATGCTCGCGCCGGCTGCGGGCCGCCCAACGCGTGCGGACGGAGGGGCCGAGTGACACCTACGCGACAAAGCGCAGAAGTAAACTTCGCACTTGCACAGATGACGTGGTCCCGAGCAGAAGCGCCAGGGCAGCCTGCCGGGGTGGCGGTTGGAGGATGCCCTGGGCTCAGTGCGCGGCCCCTCGCAGGCCGGCGGTGTAAAGCCCTAAGCCTGTGCTTCAGCTCTCGGCAGCGCTACTCCACGACCATCTTTTCCCTCCCTCCATTTTGGAAATTAAAAATAAACAAACAAATCTGATCCAGGTGTAGTTATATTCTTAGGACTGTTCGAGGGTAGTGATTCTCAACCTGTGTGCTGTTAAACCCTCTGATGCCCAAACCTCTGGGCTCCTAGACATCCATTTGAATTGAAATCTCTCCCGGTAAGTGCATTGTGCAGCCTCTGGTGAGAACCACTTAGCCAGGAAAAGTTTAGGGAATAGATAAGACACTGAGCAGAAGTGTGTAGCCCTGCAGCTTTCAACAGTCGGTGCTGCAGTGTCTTTAACCTCTTCTGACGTGTGTTCTAGCAGTATTCTTTAATTGGAAGAAAGAAAAAGTTGGAGGTTTTTTTTTTTTCAGAAATCAGAAATCGGGCTTGCGAGATAGCTCAATGGTTTAAGCGCTTGCACTGGCAATTCCAGCCAGGCCCAGGGGTCAGCAGATCGATCCCCAGACCCACCTGAAAGTCATCTTTAGTCAGCCAAAAAAAAAAAAAAAAGAAAAGAAATTGAAAATCAAAAAGGTAGGTTAAATCCCAGCTTTCAGGAGGCTGAGTCAGGAGCAGTAGGAGTTCCAGGCTAGCCTGGCCTCGGTAGTATGTTCAAGGCCAGTCTAGATTAGGTAGTGCCTGTCTCATAAATCAAAAACAGGACGCATAAAACCTAGATTTCTATTTTACATTGATGAGAGTATAGAGATCACCTGATATTATATGGCAAGTTTTGTATACATTTTCCTCAAAGGTTCTGATTTTCTTCAGCTTTCCAGCTGTTTGTGACCTCCTCAAATAATTCTAGCTACTTACTAGGCTTATCAGCCATATTGTAAAATTTTGAATGAGTGTCATTTTTTGTGTCTTTCTAGTGTTAGAGAACTTTACAGTAGATTTGAAGTATGCAGTTGCCTTTTCAAAAAGATGAGTCAAGATTCTTTTCTGTAGTTTCCCTGTTTCATAGTTTAATAAAAACATTTCATTTTGACATAGCATAAGTTGAAATTGTTACTAATTCTTAGCATAGCAAAAAATCACAATTTTGAATTAACTAACGTAGTTAATGGAGTTACTGTATTTATTAAGATTAAAACTGGTGTTGTGAACCCTGATGAAAGTGATTTAGCCATGAAGAACTCTGCGTAGGAATTGACATCATTTCTCCTTGATCTCAGCAGCCAGTGGAATCCCGCTTAGGATGTCTTTTGTGAGCAAGACTGGATATTTTGTGATGGCTGAGTGGTCTTAAAATAATAAAGATTTCAGTGTTCTGTCATTTGAAGTCATCTGGTTGTATGCAGTCCACATATCTTCCAGTAAAGCTATCCAAAGCGAGGACTAGTTTTTAATGGTCAAACTAAAAAGTACCAAGTGTGTTATTTACTATATTCTATATTTTGACTCTCAACGTCCTTGTAACTATAAAGAAATTAGTTTTATTTCCAGTGAAATACAGCACTTAAGTACAGTATATTTTAGGCTTATTCATTTGTTTACTAGACAAATCAGTTATTTGTCTGCTCAGATTAATTAGAACTATTTTTTAAAATTTATTATTATTATTTTTATTTTATTTTATTTTTTTCTTGTTTCAGAACCTTTATTTGTTTATTCACTCATTTTTATGGCCGGCTCAGCCTGCCCCGAGGGCAGGGCTAGCGCAGCATGTGGTGCCAGGGATGGAACTGCTGTCCCTGAAGCTGCCAAAGCTTTCCCAAGCAGGCACTTTAGACCACTGAGCCATCCCTCTGGACCCCTTGGACGACTTTAATAGCAATTTTCATAAGATCTTTTTCTCATTTTGTTCCAATCCTGAAAATTTAACTTTATTCATTCTGTTGGATGAGTATGCGGTTTGTGTTTGTCAATAGGCCCTGTAGCTTGTCCTGGCAATGTTAAATGTAGTAACAATTCCTTTTTTTTTTTTCCTTTTTTGAGAATGGGTTTCAATTCAGGCTGGCCTTGAACTCACTTTGTAGCCCAGGCTGGTTTTACAGCAGTCCTTCTGCCTCAGTCTCCTGGGTGGTGGGATTATAGACGCACAGCACCACACCCAGTGTGGTGATAATTCTTTTTTTTTGTCTTTTTGAGACAGGGTCTCGCTATGCAGTTGAGGCTGGTCCTGAGCTCACTTTTGTAGCCCAGGCTGGTCTCGAACTCGCACCAATCCTCCTGCCTCAGCCTCCCAAGTGCTGGGATTACAGCCGTGAGCCACCACGCCCGGCAATTCTTAAAGAGTTCCCAGTTTAATATGTGATAACATCTGTGCTAAGATGGACATCCAGTTGTCTTTATAGGGAAGAGAGTATTCAGCATGGTGTTCACCTGTAAGGAGGGGTCTGAGGAACAAACGTCTGGGTGAAAGCTGTGAGGACGCAGTAAGGAGCCTCACACCTAAGTCACAAACATTTCAGTGGTGGAGGCCCTCAGATGTGCCCATATTTCAAAAGTGCCTTCTACTTTATTTAAAAAGGATTTTTTTTTTTTAAAAAAGGATGTTTAAAGACCAAAACTTTTAAGAAGTAAACAAGCCCAGAATAATTGGACTAGAATAATAAATAGAAAAAGATATAGTTAATAGTCTTCCATTTTCCTCACTTTTCTGTGTACCTGCAAAAATGTACTAACTGCACTTTGGAAGTTTTAGTGGAGAGGATATTATATTGAGAGTTGGGCAAGCAAGGAAAGGGGATTTAATGAGTTCTCACTACACGCTGACATTGTTTTCTCTAATCCTTGAAGAGCCCTATAAGACAAGTATTAGCCCTCAGTTAAAAATGAGGACACAGTCTTAGTGGTTGTACAGCTCACTCAAGTAGTAATTAGTAGAGTCTGAATTTTAATCTTGGGATTTTTTTTCCCCTTCTGAAGCCCGTGTTTTTACATTACCTCACTGATTCTGCTACTCTTTACTACGTGATTTTACACAGAATGTAGTTCATGTGTGGTCTCACTGTTTTTGAGTTTCTTCACTGAATGTACATCTCTTTTAATGAAAGCATTGTCTGGCTGTTTAGACAGAAAGTAAAACTTACTTGTGTGAAAATGGTTGTTTTTATTAACATGTTTCCTATGTTTTTTGGGCAGTATAGATTAGATTGAACTAAGGGCCTTGCATATGCTAAGAGCTATACCATTGCCCCTTATGTTGCTTTTTCTTTTTATATTTTGATTTACTGGGCCAGCCAAATAGCTCAGTGGATTAAAGCACCTGCAGGCAGGCACAGGGGCTGAGCATTTGATCCCTGGGCCTGTGCTGACCCTGTTTGTTGGGCATGCTGAGACAGCTGTTGAGACTGGGGGTAGTGGCACTGGCCTGTAATCCTAGCTCTTGGGAGGCTGTAAACAGGCAGATCACTACGAGTGAGACCCTGAACACCTTGTACACCCTTCCCTAAAAATAAATAAATACATACATACATACATACATACATAAAAATTTTGATTTCCAGTCTTCCTGCCTCAGCCTCACCAGTAGCTGGGATTACAGGCCTATGGGACCACTCCGGGCTTATCTTTGTTTTTCTTTTCTGCAGTACAGAAGTGTGCATTGTTAGCAGGCTGGCTTCAAGTGTAAAATACCCTTGGGAATCATTTTAAAGCCAGGTGTTTATATATTAGGTTGTAGAATGTTAGAGATAGAAAGTCAGTTATGGGGCCCGGCGGGATGGCACAGTGGTCTAAAGCACCT
>PVJA010006386.1:39251-73498 GCA_004027025.1 Myocastor coypus
AAAAAAAAAAAAAAAAGAAAGACAGTTATAAATTTTTCTCAAGCAGTAGTTCTCAACCTGTGGGTTGTGACTCTGGTGGGGGTTGAACGACCAAAACACAGGGGTCACCTAAAGCCATTCCGAATCATAACTGTAGCAAAATTACAGTTTTGAAGTAGCCACCAAAATTATTTTTTGGTTTGGGGTCACTGTAGCATGAGGACCTGCATTGCGGGTTCACAGCATTAGAAAGGTTGAGAACCACTGTTTTAAAGTGTGGAAGGTAACGTGGCTGTTGGTTACTACTTATGATTATATGTATCATATTCCATATAGTTTTTTTTTTAAGTTTTATTTTTTTCTTGTTTCAGAACCTTTGTTTGTTTATTCATTCATTTTTATGGCTGGCTCAGCCTGCCCTGAGGGCAGGGCTGGCACAGCATGTGGTGCTGGGGATTGAACCAGCCACCTAAGCTTTCCTAAGCAGGCGCTTTAGACCACTGAGCCATCCTGCCGGGCCCCTCCATATAGATTTTTTGTTGAATTTGCAAACCAGTAAAGTATATTGCTTTATTAGGTCACTAGAAGCTTTCTTTTGGTAGTTGGTAGTGTTGCAAATTGAAGCCAGGGCCATCACAATGAACTAAATTTTCACCGTTTTCTTTTTAATTTTTATTTTGACAGGATATCACTAAATGCCCATTTTGGCTTCAGATTTGTAATCCTCCGGTCCCAGCCTCCTAGAGTGGTGGGATGACAGGATTGTGCTATCATATCTGGCCTTAGAAACTTTCTATTTGGCTGTAGAGCTTTGTTTTTTGAAATATTCTGTGATCTATCTATCTGTAGCTCATAGAACAATTTGCAGATCAAAACAATTAAAATGGAAAGAAGGTGATGCTCTTACTTGAAATGTGATGGAAGTGTTTGTGATATGAGTCTAGGCTAGCAATTGCAAGCCTTTTAGATAAGGAGCACCCAAATTGCAACCTTAAACTCACTTATCCCAAAGAGCCAACTCTGCACTTAAACAGAATACTGAGATTTTAGTTTAGGAAAAACAGTTCATACACTTGGTAGTGTGCTGACTGAGAGGGCTATGTGTGCTCCTGAGGTGTGCATGCCATAGGTGCACCACTGTGGGTCTAGGCTGGATTGGCCTGTATCATGAAGGTCATAGTGCTTGCTGGGAGTGGAGCTGTACTCCTGTAATCCCAGCATTTGGGAGGCTGTGGAAAGAGGATTGCACTGAATTTGATGCCAGCCTGAGCCACACAGGGAGACGGTGTCTCTAAGAACAAACTTGTATAGCATAGTGTTTCTCAGCCAAAGCACTATTGACATTTAGGGCTGGGTGATCCTGGCTCGGGGCTGGGGGTTCTGTTGCCTGCATTATGGGGTGCTTTACTGCAGTTCCTGGCTTTGACCTCATGCAGGTCAGTAGCACTTCTCTAGTGATGACAACCCAAACTATCCAGACCTTATGCTTTTCTTTTCAGGGGCAAAGTTGTTTATAATTTGAGAACTTTTGCTGTAGAACAAGTAGTTCTTTTGACTGTTTTAGTTTCTTGGACCTGGAAAGGTATTTTTGGGATTAGGACAAGCATTGTATCTTCTGGAAAGAACACAGGTATTAAATCACAGATAATGAGTCTCTCATTATTTGCTGAATAGTTACATAATTTAGGATAGAGTATTTTCCTATGCCTCAGTTTTTAAATCTATAAAATGGGCTGTGATAACTACTTTGTAGTATTGGCCTAAGAAACAACGTTGAAAAACATCTAGTATAGTGCCTAATACACACACACACACACACACACAAACTTTTTTTTGGTTTTTGTTTGGTTTTGTTTTTGAGACAGGGTCTTGCACAGTTCAGGCAGGCCTTGAACTCACTAAATAACCCAGGCTGGCCTCAAACTTGGAGTGATCTTCTTGCCCCAGTCTCTGGAGTGCTGGGATTACGAGAATGAACCTCTGTGACCACCATTTTAAGGTCTGCTCAGCAGATTTGAAGTAAACAGTACCTACCATGTTAGCGCAGTCACCATGCTGTACTTTCATATCCCCAGAGCTTCATTTTATGATTTACAGTTTGTGCCCTTGACTAACATCCCTCCGTTTTCCCGTACTGCAGTCCCTGGCAACCCACATTCTGGTTCTGTGAGGTTGAGAGTTTAAATTTCACAAATAAACAAGACCATGTAGCGTAGTATTTGTATTTTGGAGTCTGTCTTAGTAAGGTTGGCATAATGTCCTCCAGGATCACATGTCGATGCTGATGGCAGGATTTGCTTTTTCAGTGGCTGCTTCTGATTTTGCTCATGTGCAGCCGCACGTGTGCAGCATGTTTTCTGTATCAGCACATGTATGGACCTAGGTGGTTCTGCCCTTGGTTGTGCTGAGTCAGTGTGGCTGTGCATGAGCAAGAGCAGCTGCCCCTTGGAGACACTGATTGCATGTCCCTGGGACGCAGACCCAGAAGTCTATCTTTTTAAGTGTTTTTGAAGACTTTCTGTACTGTTTTCCACAATGGCATGTCTGTCTGTCTGTCTGTCTGTCTGTCTGTCTGTCTGTCTGTTTATCTGTTTATCTATCTGCATTGCTACTTTTTTACCGCATATTTTTTTATGGCCAGCTCAACCTGCCCTGGGGGTAGAGCTGTTGCAGCATGTGGTGCCGGGGATTGAACCTCAGTCCCTGCAGTTGCCCAAGCTTTCCTAAGCAGGCACTTTAGACTGCTGAACCACCTTGCCAGCCCTGCATTGCTTTTTTTTTTTTTTTTTGTCTTTTTGAGATAGGGTCTCACTGTGCAGTTCAGACTGGCTTTGAGCTCACTTTTGTAGCGCAGGCTGGTCTTGAACTCACCCCGATCCTCCTGCCTCAGTCTCCCAAGTGCTGGGATTACAGGCGTGTACCACATCTGGCTTGCATTGCTAGTTTTTAAGGACTTCTAGTGATAGTTTTATTTTGGGTTAAATATAGAAACAATAATGGAAAATCCTAAGCAGGGCTCATCAGTGTTGCGGTCTCTGTTCTTTGACTATATAAGCTGATCACCACAAGAGCCTGGGGTAGTGGTCCGTATCATTGGATGTTTCTAGGGTGGAGAAGCTGAAGTGGGGGATGGGTAGTGATGGGTGCTGGCAGAATCCGTTCACCAGCTGGCTCCAGAATTCATGCTTTTAGCTGGAGTCTGAATTCATTTTATAAGGTAGAAAATGTTTTGTTTTTGTTTGTTGAGACAAGGCCTTGCTACATACTGTACACCAGCCTTGAATTCACTCTGTGGACCAGGCTGACCTTGAACTTGGCACTGTCTTCCTGCCTCAGCCTCCTCAATAGAGTTTTTTTTTTTTTTTTTTTAATTGGTTTGCTTCTCAGTTTACCCCATAGAGCAGAATTTTGCCATAGGCTGTTCTGAAATCTAAAATAATTTCTAATCACCTGTTGAAGGATATATAAAATTTCAGATATGTCTTGTTTCACTTTTTCTTCTTTTAGACAGAAATTTGCTGTGTGGTGTAAGCTAGCTTTGAACTCCTGTTCATCCTTCTGCCCCAGTGCTGGTGGTATAGGGCTGCCCCACCAAGTCCTGCCAGACATGCTTTAAGATATTATCTTCCTTAATTCACATGAGTGTATTGTTTACTGCCATTTATATACATTATTAATATTTTGTTTTGTATATGTCATAGGTTTGCTGAGACCATTCAGAGGGCTTTAAGTGGAATGATACTTGCAACAATTACCAACTAATGAATTTTATTTATTTATTTATTTATTTGTTTGTTTGTTTGTTTGTATTTTAGGGAAGGGTCTACAGGATGCTCAGGGTCTTACTAGTAGATCAGACTAGTAGTGATCCACCTGTTTACAGCCTCCTAAGAGCTGGGATTATAAATGCCAGCCCCCACGCCCAGTCTCAGTTGCCTCTCAGCATATCTTGGGGGCATGGCCTGGAATGCAGGCCTGGGGATTGAACCCCTGGCCCTTGTGCCTGCTTGTGGATGCTTTAATCTGTTGAACTAAAAACTTTACTTACTGTTTTTTTTTTTTTTTTGCAGTATTAGAGATTCAACTGAGGACCTTGTGCTTGAATTTTGTTTTAATCTTACAAGTCATTTCTTCTTTTTTTTTTTTTTTTAAAACGTGTCATTTCTTATAATACTTAAAATCTGTAATGTGGTTTAATCAACTCAACCTCACCTATTGTTTTTAAATAGTTCAAGAGCTAGGAGTTATTTCTGTATTCTGTTGTTGGAAAAAATCAAAAGAATATTTTATCATGTGTGAGAATTCTATGAAATTTCACATTTCTGTCTGTAAGTATAAAATTGTATGGAAATACAGCCATAGTGTTTACTTACCTGTTGTCCATGGTTACATTTATACTACTGCAACTGATTCAGGGTTCAATCCCTGGGCCTGTTGTGCTGCCCTGCCCCCAGGGTGCGCCTAAATGGGCAATTTGAGACTGGGTGTAGTGGTGCACGCCTGTAATTCCAGCTCTTGGAAGGCTGTAAACGGGCAGATTACTATGAATCCAATCTAGTAGTAAGACCCTGAATCCCCTGTAGCCCTTCCCTAAAAAAAGCCCAACAAAAACCAAAAACAAAAAACTCTTCCCAGCAACTGAATTAGTTATTGTAGCTCATATACACTAAAAAGTTAGTGTTTTCTATCATTACCTTGTGTGTTCTGCTGAACTAGTCATTGATTTCTTTCATTAGACTATGAATTCCATAAGGTGTTGAGGAGATAACTCCGTGGCATAAGAGCCTGCCTGGCAAGTGCAAGGTTGTGAGTTCAAACCCTGTTCCCACAAAAAAAACAAAAACAAAAAACAAAAAACAATAACAACAACAAAAAACACAAGCATAGACTGTGAATTCCATAAAGATAAAGCTCTTTCTTTTGTTCGTGAATTTTGTATCCTAACTACTATCCTCTCAGTAAATATTCAAATAGAATAAAAAGTTCATTAATTTATAAAATTGAACATTTGCTTTTCAAAATATAGCTAACACTTAAATAATGCACCAGTGAAGTATAGGTTTGCAATTCATATTTAACACCAGCATAAACCCGAGACACCGAAAAGGAAATTAATCAAGGTTATATAGTTAAATACTTGGTAAATCTGGGATCTGATCCTTGGAAAACTGATTTTAGGATCAGTTCTCTATGTTTAATGCCTAATCTATCCTATCTTTTCATTTTTTTTCACTACTGGACATTGTGTAGGGCCTTTACACTGAACACTTTCTGCGTGACTTTTTTTTCTTTTTTTGTGGAACCAGGGATTGAACTCAGGACCTTGTACTTGCCAGGCAGGCACTTGTGCCCCTGAGCTAAGACCTACTGAGCTCTTTCTGAACATTTTGTCATTGTGTGAAAGGGTCTCAATGAGCTGCTAAGCAAAGTGTGGTGGTGCATTTCAGTCCCAGCACTGGGGAGGCTGAGCTAGGAGGATGGTGACAGGTTCTAGGCCAGCCTGGGCTACATATTTTATAGGCCAGTCTGATCTACATAGTGAGACCATGTTTCAAAGACCAAAAACAAAAGATCAATGAGTTGCTAAATTGGCCAGCTTGAGTTGAATTTCTGATACACCTGCTTCCTGCTTAGCTTCCTAGAATGCTGGAATCACAGGCATTTGCCAGCAGGCCTGATTCACACTGTCTTTTAAGGAGGGTATTTAATTCTGCCCCAAGTGCTGTTGCATGCCTGTAATCCCAGTGCTGAGGAGGCTGAGCGGGGAAGAGCTTTGCTGTGAAAAGCTCTTCCCTGCGTTCAAGGCCAGTCTGAAGTACAAATTGTGACCCGTTCTCATTCTCTTTCAAAAAAGAGTTTTATTATATTTGCTTTAGGGGTTTGTGTGTCACTTTTTTTTTAGTGCTGTCAGACTTAAGTTCTGCCAAGAGCAGGCACTAAGACAAGTTGGATTGTGTTGTATTTTAGGAATAGTATACGTCAGGCTTTACAAAGCAAGGCTGGGAAATATAGTGTTAGCGTTTTTCCTTTTGTTTACCTATCTATTGTATTTTAATCATGTTTCACCTTTTATATTATGACCGACTCAGCCTACCTGGAGGTGAGGCTAGCATAGCATGTGGTGCCTGGGATTGAACCACCATCCTTGTGGTTGCCTAAGCTTGTGTAAGCAGGCGTTTTAGACCACTGGGCCATCTTGCTGGCCCATGTTTCACCTTTTAAAATGAATTTTGAAACTAGAATTGATAAAATAGAATGTAGGTTAAGTACAGGTACTGGAGAGTTTATTACCTTAAATTTTAACTTGAAGCAAGTTTCTTGGTCATACATATGTTTTAAATACTTAAATATAAAAGTTAGAATTACATTGGGAATGAGCATTTCTCTTGTTGAATATTCAAATTGATGAAAATGATGGTGTGTGTATTGCCTCTGATTTGTGCAATACAGTTTTATGCAAGTGGGTTTATGTTTTCATTGTGTAGTGTCCTGAGTCTTCATGGGTTGTGAAAAATGTTTATGCCAGTTTTCTTGAAAGATGAACTTACTTCCCCAGATTATTTAGCAATACTCTTAATAAGTCAATGTTTTATAATTATTTTCTTTTAATTTTGAGACAGAGTCTCACCATGTAGTTCAGGCTGGCTTTGAAGTTACTGTGTAGCCCAGTCTGTACTCAAACTTGAGCAGTCCTCCTGCTTTAGCTTCTTGAGTGCTAGTGTTACCTCCCCTAGTTATAATGACTTTCTGAACAGATCAGTTTCCTGTTGATATTAGAGTCTAAAGAAACCATATAGAATATTTTTCAGTTTTTCAATTGTGAAGTTTAGCAAGACTGTGTCTCCAAAAGGCAAAAAGGAAAACCTGCATGGTGGTTTTCACTTGTAATTTTAGCACTTGGAGGCTGAGGCAGGCAGATTATTGTGAGTTCAAGACCAGCTTGGGCTACAAAGTGAGCTCAAGGCCTGCCTGAACAGCTTAGCAAGACCTTGTCTCAAAACATGCCCCCCAAAAGTGAAATTATATTAAAATAAAGAACATTTTGAGGGGCCCGGCGGGATGGCTTAGTGGTCTAACGCGCCTGCTTGGGAAAGCTTGGGCAGCTTCAGAGACCACGGTTCGATCCCCAGCACCACATGCTGCACCAGCCCTGCCCTCGGGGTGGGGTGAGCTGGCCATAAAAATGAGTAAATAAATAAACAAAGGTTCTGAAACAAGAAAAAAATAAAATTAAATTTAAAAAAGCGCATTTTGAAAAAAGAAAAAAATGTTTTATTTTCTTAGCACAACTCTTTTAACACGTATACCTGTATATATCTCTCTGTATACCTGCTAATATTTATTATGCTTATATGGTAATGAAATTTGCAGTTTGGAAGGAACTGGGTATAATCCTTTTTACTTAAACTGATTTGTACATCATTTTTCTTTAGCAGTATTCTTTTTTTGTTTTTTAAAGATTTTATTTCATTTTTCTTAAACCTCATTTATTTACTTGTGTTATGGCCAGCTTAGCCTGGCCTGGGGTGGGGTGGGGTGGTGCAGCATGTGGTGCCAGGATAAAGCATTGGTCCCAGCACTTGCCTGAACTTTCCTAGGCAGGTGCTGTAGACTGCTGAGCCATCTTGCTGGCCCTCTTTAGCAATATTCTAATAACTCAGTATTTATTATTATTATTATTTTGTCTTTTTGAGACAGGGTCTTGTTACGCAGTTCAGGCTGGCCTTGAGCTCACTTGAGCTCACTTTTGTAGCCTAGGCTGGTCTTGAGCTCTCACTGATTTTCCTGCCTCAGCCTCCTAAGTGCTGGGATTATAGGCATGCACCACCATGCCTGGCTCAATAATTATTTTGTTTTCTCGATTTTGAGACAGAGTCTCACTATGTAATTCAAGCTGGCTTTGAACTCACTGTGTAGCTTAGTCTGGCCTTAAACTTGCAGTAATCATCCTGCTTCAACCTCCTGAATGGATTAGTCCAAAGCAACATTTTTCTGGCCTAGTATATTTTTTAGTTATATCACTATAACATGAATTTCCTTTACTGAATTTTTAAAAAATCTTTTATTTATTTGGTAGAGGGTCTTGCTATGCAGGTCAGACTCATAGTAATCCTCCTGTCTCAGCCTCCCTGGTGCTGGGATTACAGGCATGTGCCACCACACCTGGTTTTGGTGGTAGCTCGGCACAGGGCTGGCACAGAATGTGGTACCAGGATGGAAGCTGAGTCCTTGTGCTCTCCAGGCAGGCGCTTAGACTGATGAGCTATAACCAAGTATAGGGGAAATACCTTGCAATTAAATAAGAATGTATTTGAATATTGGTACATTGTTACATGTATGTGTGTATTTATTGTGTCTTTCTTTTTACCTTTTTATTCAGCTTTCTAAAACCAACTTTTCCAACAACAATGATTTCCGTGCTCTTCTGCAGTCTTTGTATGCTACCTTCAAAGAGTTCAAAATGCATGAGCAGATTGAAAATGAATACATTATTGGCTTACTTCAGCAACGCAGCCAAACCATTTATAATGTACATTCTGACAATAAACTCTCTGAGATGCTCAGTCTCTTTGAAAAGGGACTGAAGAATGTTAAGGTGAGTTACAGAAATTGGTATGTAATTATCGCAACTTGAGCATTTTGTTATGTTACTGGAAAAAGTTGTTAACAACTTATAATAAATGCTGTTATGTTAAAGATGTTCTTTGTTAAAGACCTAGTAAGACTGCCAAGGGGTATGGGTGCAGTAGAATGGCGTAGGGCATAGTTCAAGGTCAGCCTGCATCACATACTTAGACCCTGTCTCAAACAATGAGAGGAAGAAAAAAGATTGTGATATGCAGTCTGTGTGATCCAAAGATACACAGAGACAAACTAAATATTGACATATAACTAATATCTACTAAATGCAGTAATGGTATTATTAAAATAGGAAAGAATTCAATGATATTGGCTATTAAACCAATGATATTAGCTTAGCTATTAAACTTAACATCTAAATATTAGTAAAACTTAAGTGATTATACAAGTAAAGGGAATGAGGAATAGGAAAATACAAGAATATTGAAAATTAGGAGGAAAGGAAGTGAGATAAAATACTCTGTTAAGGGGCCCAGCAGGATGGCTCAGTGGTCTAAAGCACCTGCTTAGGAAAGCTTAGGTGGCTGCAGGGACCATGGTTTGATCCCTGGCATCATGTGCTGCACCAGCCCTGCCCTCAGGGCTGAGCCGGCCATAAAAATTAAAAAAAAAAAAAAAAAAAATGCTCTGTTAAGCATAAAAGAAAAGGGCCAGCAAGATGGCTCAGTGGTCTAAAGTACCTGCTTAGGCAAGCTTAGGTAACTGCAGGGACCTTGGTTTGATCGCCAGCCCCATCCTTAGGGCAGGCTAAGGGGCCATTTAAAAAAAAAAAAAAAAGTAGAAAAAAAACAAAAGAAAGAAGAGTTGGGCATGGTGGCACATACCTGTAGTCCCAGCGCTTAGGAGGCTGAGGATGGTGTGAGTTTGAGACCAGCCTGTGCTACAAAAGTGAACTCAAGGCCAGCCTCCACTACATAGCGAGACCCTGTCTCAAAAAGACAAGAAAAAGGAAGAAGGAAAAAGTAGAAAAACAGAAAAGCAAAAGAGCCATATCCTGAAATATCAAGGGAAAAAAGTAAAAATAAGTGTCCAAATTCCTGCATGTTTTTGAAGGACGGTGTTCTTTCCAGGATCTACAGTGCTGGAATCTGGTAGACAGGAGGGAGGGGTAGTGAATGGCTGCTGTGACCTGCCTTTATTCCACACTAGTGGTTTGTGTATTTGGAATCCCGCCCCATCTTCCCTACCTGGCATGGGTAGTCAGGAGTGCCCACATGAGGCTCTGGTCAGTCCACAGCTCTCCTTTCCATGCCCCTTGATGCTTACTGAGTCACAGCTTTCTCTGTCTGCCTTACTGTGGCTTTCTGAGGTGCCCCCCTTGCTACCATTGCCACTCTGTTCATATACCCTGGGCTGTGGCCACCATCAAGCCAAGGGATGTGTTCATGTTGGCAGGTGGGGAAAGCAAATAGGTCAGTGAGTTCTGTGCTGGACATGGACAGTAGGGCAGGGCTTCAAGCCCGCTGCTGTACTCAGTGCCCACACTTTGAGACCCAGGCCTGTCTGAGAGTCCTGCATGCCTGGTCTAGCTTCTGACCTTTGGTGCCAGTCTGGATGCTCTTGGCAGAGTGAAATTAAAGTTCTCAGTGGTGTCTGTATCTAGCCTGCATCCCCTCTGTCACTGTCTCTTCTGACCTTCCTAGCTGTGTGGTGACATCAGAAACCGTGAAGCAGAGTTCTGTAGTTCATCTTCAATAATCAAAGTGGCTCCTGATTAAATCCTCTCAAATGTGCAGGGTTCTGCTCTGGAGTTTTTTTCTGATTGCACACTGGAGAAGGAATTTTATTTACCACTTTTTAAAAGACAGATTCTTACTTTGCAGTTCAAGATGGCCTTGAACTCACTGTAGCACAGGCTGGCCTCAAATGCATGGCAGTCCGTATGAGACCACACCCAGCAGGAAATACTTTCAAGACTAAGCCCCAACGTCTTTCTGTAGTTTCCAATAATTACGAGCTTTTCTTGTGGCCAGTGCTGCCAGCCGGCTCTCTCTTTTTCCTGGGGCCCCTACGCTCTCCAGGTCACCTTGTGTCAGTGGACACTAGTCTCCCACCCTAGGAGGTTGGGGAGCTTTGCAGACTTTTCTTTGTGCTTTGTTTCTATAGTTTCTGTAATTCTAGTTTTCCTGTCAGCTCCCTCCTGCTCCTCCTGGAGATAAGCTGTTTTTCTGTTTACCAAGTTGTTTTCTAGGTGCCCAGGTGTTTCAATTCCAGGTTGTGGAGAGGCTGAATTTGCTGCTGATCTCAATTCTGCCATACTTAAATTTCTCTCTCTCTCTCTCCTTTTTTTAAAATAATTGTTTTTTGGTTGCTAGCTGTTTTTTTGGTGACAGGACAGGTTCTGGTTATGTAGTACAGGCTGGCTTTGCACTCACTATGTACCTGCCCTCTGGCCTCAGACTAGCAGCAAACCTCCTGCTTCAGCCTCCCAAGTGCTGAGTGCTGGGATTGTAGGCTTCACCGGGCTACCATGTTTAATCCTCTACCTTTGTACTGAAAGCAGGCAGCCCATTCTGGATTTGTTACATCCCCCTCCCCCTGGTTTCATGTTATATTTCACAACTTCCTAGGAACCAGGTACAATATAAATCATGAAGCAAAACTTTTATTGGAACTACATTATTTTTGTTTCCAGAATGAATATGAGCAGTTAAATTATGCAAAACAGCTGAAAGAGAGACTGGAGGCTTTTACAAGAGATTTTCTTCCACACATGAAAGAGGAAGAAGAGGTAAACACTATTTTTCCCCATTGCAATTTGAATTTATAAAATTTTTTTAGTAGCATTTTACTTTGGTTCTTTAAAATAATGCATAGGATGGTAAGTCTAGTTAGTAGAGAGAAGCCCTCAGCTCCTTTTAGTAACTGAAGACAAATCCCAGGGAAAAAAGTGGTATTTGATCTATTTTCTCAGAAAGGTTGTTGGCTTTAGTGGATGAATAATTTGTTCTCATTTTCTGAAAAAAATGTGTATCATTGTGTGTGGGTTGCACTATTACATATTAATGACTTTTTGTCTTCTAATACTTTTTTTTAGTCTGTTGATCATCATGTAAAATTTAAAATATTCATATTCTAAATTTAAAGACTGCTTACTACATTTTTTAGTAGTGGAATTTAGGAATCAAATTGTAGTTTTAAATTTATTAGGTCTTCCATCAAACTTATTTGTATTAGGATATCATTGCATGGAAAAACATTTCCTTTTTTTCTGCCATGGGATGGAATTATGGTAAGATACAAAATATTTTATGAGGAAATGGTTAATTTTTTTAGCTGTTATTGTAGTGATTTTCAACTATGGTTTTACCTTATAATCAAATTGGTAAATTAACAAAGTATACAGGTGCAGACACTCAGGGTTGCTGAGCCGGGAGTATCACAAGTTTGAGCCTCGCCCAGACAACTGTGACTTTGTACTAACCTCTCTCACAGTAAAGTAGGAAAGGGGCTGGCTGGAGCTGTAGGGGTTCAAAACACACACGCACACACACAGACAAGTCCATTTGGAGCTAGTGCAGCTGCGGGATCAGTAGACATGGTCGCCTTTCAAGGCTGCCACACCTACTGCACTGTACACGTGGTGAGCACTGAAATTGTTGCCAGTTGAGCAGCATTCTTTTGTTCTCAGTTGTTTGTCTTAGTGACGAAGGTTTGTGTTACATTGCTGACACTGGTCTTGAATGTGTGGTTCTCCCACCTTAGCCTCCCAGGTTGCGTGGATTACAGGTGTGCACCACTGCATCTGTCTCAGAGTGGTATTTTGCTACCTGTGATGTGCATTCCAGTTAGCTGAAACAGCAGCAACAACAAAAACTTTGGCTGCATGTGTAAAACTTAAAAATTGGAGGCTGGCACAAGCATAATTTCTGCAGAAGAGCTCTCCATGGATGACTCTCAGGGAGCTGGTGCACTAGAGTGCTGGCTTGAGGGTGCACCTCCGGCGTTCAGACACACTAATGAACAGTTCAGAGTCCCAGGGCACTTGTGACTGCTCTTCCTAGTGTACTGGCTATCATTCTTCTTTGAGGTAGGGCTCTGTAGTACAAATTTTATAAAGGAAAATCTTGTCCTGATGCTTTATAATTTTCAGGTCCTGATTTATTGGTTGGGGAAACCACCAAAAGAGATTTTTGGGGATTCATATTCTTTGCTGGTTTGGATAAACTTAATGGTAATAATTAACCTTTGTATCTGTTTGACATACTTGGTCATAATACTACATCTAAGCTTTTAACTATTTGGAGTGTAAAGAGTAGAATGAAACTTAGGTATCTTTCCTTGGAATGTCTTTTTTCCTTTAGGTTTTTCAGCCCATGTTAATGGAATATTTTACCTATGAAGAGCTTAAGGATATTAAGAAGAAAGTGATTGCACAGCACTGTTCTCAGAAGGATACTGCGGAGCTCCTTAGGGGTCTTAGCCTATGGAATCAAGCTGAAGAGCGGCAGAAGTTTTTCAAATACTCAGTAGATGAAAAATCAGATACAGGTTAGTCTGTATTTGGAGAAGGATTTATTACCTTAAGATCATTGCTATTATTAGAAATTTTAGATTTTGTTTGAGGAATAATTTTTTTCTCTATTAGGACAGGGTCTACAAGGTATCATTACATAAATCTGACTCGTAGAGATTCCCCTGTTCTCAACCTCCCAAATGCTGGGATTATAGGCATATGCCACCATGCCCAGTCTAAATTGTCCTCTCAGTGGGCTCTGGGAGTGTGGCTAGCATAGCATGCCAGGGTTTCAGCCCTGGCTACTGCACTCTGCCTAAGCAAGTGCTTCAGTCCACTATCAGGCTGGCCCTGTTTGAGAAATAATTTAAGTCAGTTAAAGCTATTTGCACTTGTAAATGTAATTGGAATACCGGCTGTGGTGGTACATTGTGTCTAATTTCTGTACTCAAGAAGCTGAGGCAGGAGGATATCGAATTTGAGGGTATCCTGAGACTGCCTCAAAATATTAAAGAAACAGAAAATGCAACTGGAAGTAGTAGGTTCTGTTTTAAAATATAGTATTTATAATAATTTAGCATGGGCTAGGGCAATATGTGATATAGTATTTCTTGTATAAGTTTATATTGTACCTTAATAATTACTGCTTGACCCAGTCAGAATTGTTGGGAGCTATCACATACAGAGCGTATTTGCAGCATCACCAGACTTTCTGAACTCCACTTGCTGTAAGTGGCTGCCTTTTCCTTTCCTTAGGTTTTCATCAGTTTTCAAAACCATGGTTCCTAACTTAATGTGGCTTTACTTCCGCTGTGTTGACTTTACCACTGTGCGAAAGTGACTAATGTGCCATAACTCATTGAATCGCTTCTTTTTCTGGGCCAAGCGTGAGCCGTGTGATGTGCCGTGTACCCAGCCAGCTATCCAGTCTGAGAAGGGGGCGTAGTTTCACAGTACAGTGGCTTCGGCGTGTTGTCACTTTCACCCTTGGGTGTTTTTTTTTTTTTTTTTTTTCTTCCCCCCGATAGCAGGATTTAATTTTAGTTTTTCAGTCTGAAAAAGAAACTCAAAAGAAAACCGAAACCTCAAACTCTCCCCATATTTATACAGTGTCAATGTTTTCCAAGCATTCACAGTGAGGAAACCCTGATTTCCTTCAGTTGCATACAATATCGTATGCGCAATAGAACGTAGAATCTCTTCGGTGGTAGTATGAATGAACGTCATGATTTTACCAACGCAAAACAGAACACCCAAACATCATTTATTCCCATCCTTTCGTACTTATCACTCTTAATTTGCACCTGGCCATCCTCAGGGCAGTGTGGAGAGGGGCAGTGTGGAGAGAGGCAGTGTTTTTAATGTGTGCTTTGAGAATATGAGTAAGAAATGTAGATAGCACACACTTTATTCTTAATGGGTTACTTCCTTAGTTTTTATATTTGTCTTTTGATGGCTTTTCTTTTTAAAATCCCATTAAACAATTGATAATCATTAGGTTAATAAAACTCTTTTGCTGCTAGATGGGCAATAGCAATGCCATTCCTATTTAAATAGTCTCACTTTTTAAAAAAAACTGGTCCTTTCTTCATTTTATTTAGCAAAGTAGGTGAGATTCATGTTGAAACAAAAATCGTTTATAAGTTAAGCTATGATTAAATCCATAAAACTTGTAAGCTTTACTGTGTGATGCAGCTTGGGCCTTAGATACCAAGCTAAAACCTGTTGTGTCTGGTTTAATTGTAGCTATAACTTGAGATTTAAAAGCATCACACTTACTATATTTAATTTTCCCACTCCTTCAAAGCAAATTATCTTGCATTGTATTTAACATAGTTTACGTTTAAAAATGTTGAAGATTAATTTGATCATAGCATTTCTGTATTTAATTCATAAAGATAACTCGGATGTACATGTTATTCAAATTCTTCATAGTACTCCAGTGATAAATCTTTGGTATTTTACATTCTTTACTGTAACAATCATTTTCATTGTTCTTTTTGGAAGTTCTTCCTGAAATAATAGATTTGCATCCTACAATAGGTTCTAGTAGAGGATTCCTTATCAGTATATGCAAGTATCAGAGTTACATTATATTTTCTTAATTGGCAGTTAAATAATTTAAGAAGGTTAAAGCAGCTATAAGTTTAAGAAATCATACTTCAACAGATTTTTTTTATATGAAATGTGAAAAAGTAGGAATATAAGGAAGGTACTGGCACGAGTCATATATGAATACAAAGTGTGAGATTGTGTGTCATGAAAAATGCCTTATAGATCTCGTAATCTGGCTGACTCTATTATTGTTGATTTAAAGCTGTATAACCTGTTGAGTTCCTTTTCCAAATGATGCTACTAATGCTACAAAGTGAGTATTGTTTTTTCTGTGATGCCTTTGTAAGAGGAAGTCAGCTGTGTTCATTTCTAGCTCTCACTGCTGAAGTGTGATCTGAGCCATGATAGTTTAACTACGGGTTCTTCACAAGCTAAACATCCCCATGTTACCTCTACTAGGTGTTACTTCCTTTTCACGTCTTACAAGCAGGAAGGAATTAACTTCAGGCACTCTATTTTGCTTATACAAGTGTAATTTTAGTTTCTTACTGCATTTACTCTTGCAGCTTTTTGTACTAAAGTTTTCTTTCTTAAATTTCAGAAGCAGAAGTGGCAGAGCACTCTACAGCTATAACCCATCTTCCACCTGAGGTAATGCTATCAATTTTCAGTTACCTTAATCCTCAAGAATTATGTCGGTGCAGTCAGGTCAGCACCAAATGGTCTCAGCTGGCAAAGACTGGATCCCTTTGGAAACATCTTTACCCTGTACATTGGGCCAGAGGTAGGTGCATGGGGCTTTTCATTTGCTTAAAAATTATGTCTGGTACATTTTTCTAGATGAATACTCACAAGTCATTGATGCGTAAGGTTAGGGAGGTAACTTTTTTTTGAAAATTCTTCAGTGTATTTCATGCTTAAATGATATATTCTTGATATATATATATTTCAGAAAAGATAGCAGTGCTAAAGGAGCTGTGTCAATTATCTGTCTGCCCTTGCCTTCAAAATAATAAGAAAAGCAGGAAGTAGTTTTAAAAATATTAAGATAGATAATAGATACATGGGATTATTATAGTAATTCTTTTCATTTTTTTGGTAGACACTGTGCTACTGAACTATACCCCCTACGCCATTATAATAATTGTTTGAGTATTTGGCAGTGTTTAAAGTTTTTCATAATCAAAAGTAAAATGTATATTTTCACAACTTTTTACGTAATTAGTTTGAGTATTTTAAAAATACAGAATAAATTCTGTGTAATGAAAGATGAGGCACCATTATGGTTCCATTTTTGTTGGTGGCTTAAAATTGTGGCACTATTTTTTCTTGCATAGTTTGTTTTGGGGGTGATTAGTAGTTCTGATTCTCTAAATCATAGTCTCATACTCATATCATTGTGATAAGTTATGTTCATGTACGAAGTTAAAAATTTTTATGAGGATATAATGTAGTAGGGATAAATGCAAGAAATGTGGTATACATTTCTCTGTCACTGAATTAAAATACTTCTTGGTGAGTATTACTTCAAAATTGGTTTGAATTCTTAAAATAATTTTCTTTTATGTCTGGCTGTGTAACTTTAACATGCAAATAGGAATATCTCACTTCATTTTCTCTGGCTAAATTGTAAGTCTTAAACGCAGGTTAGTTACAATAATATGTAGGGCCTCATTGTGTTTGTTTTTGAGTTTCATGATGTTGTCCAGTCTGGCCCATAACCTGTTACCCACCTTCTTCAGTGTCCCCTGTAGCTGGGGCCACAGGTGCATGCCAGCATCTCAGCTTGCAGTACTTTAAAATACATTGTAGAGTGAAGCTATTTGAAGTATTAGAATTGATTTACATAATTTAAATGATTATTGTTATTATTTTTTGGTACCTGGAATTGAACTCAAAATTTTTAGCTTGCCAGGCAGGTACTTGTGCTGCTAGCTGTATTCCCTACCCTTGGAATTACTTTTTTAAAGTGGGTTCATGTTAATAGGGTAATGAAATGTTTAGTAAAAAGGCACATATGGTTGTATCAAATACTTTTGCTAAAGTGTTTCTAACTAAGAGTTAAGAAAAATGTGTAACTAGAAGATTTGATGTTATCAAATACTATTATCCTGTGCTAAATTATAAAGTCATACAAATCTTAAATATGCTTCTTTTTAATGTATTCTGTCTTGGTTACTTTTCTGTCGTTGTTGGGACAAAATACCCAACATCCAAAATCAAGGATTGAAAGGTTTTTCTTTTTTCAGAAGAAAATGAAATACACTTTTTAAAGTTTCTAAAACTAAGAGAAAATACCGTATCATGTCTTATAAGTAGATTATAAGTCAAAGGCACAGTATGAATCAAAACAAAAAATAAAATTTAACAATATTCAGAGAATTGAATATTAATTAATTAAAAATTAAATGTTCCAGAACAATATTTCAAAGTTAAAATTAAGGACCAGCCAAATACCTCAGTGGATTAAAGTGCCTGCAAGCAGGTACAGGGGCTGGTGGTTCGATCCTGGGCCTCCATGCTGGCCTTGCCCCTGGGGTGCTCTGAAAGGGCAATTGAGACTGGGCGTGGTGTTGCACGCCTATAATCTCCACTCTTTGGAGGCTGTAAACAGGTGGATCACTATGAGCCCAATCTAGTAGTGAGACCCTGAGCACTCCGTAGACCTTTCCCTAAAACACCAAGAAAAAAAAAAAAAAAAAAAATTGCCATCTCTAGAAGTCTGCCCCATGACTGCATGAGGCTTTGGGAAGACAACTAGACAAACCATAACAGTAAACAAAAAGTTCCAGTAAAATATGCTTATTATTTATTTATTTATTTTTTTTGGTGAGACTGGGATTCTAACTCACAACCTTGCACTTGCAGGGCAAGCACTTTATTTAAAGGTATTTGTCTTGAGTGACTTTACCCTCTTCCGTGTGATACTTAAAATATCTGGAGCCAGTTTTGGTTTTTCCCTTCTTGCATATATAATAGTGGAGTCTAGTGGAAAGATGTCATGGTTGTGCTAATTGTCCTACAACAGTAGCTCAGTCTCCCACAGCAGTGGAAATGTCAGTTTCATGTAGCTTGAGAAAGTCTAATAGCTTAGATATGTTAACTACTGGGGAAATTAATCCTGCATTGCCTCACTTCATGGCCATGTCGTTTAGTTGCAATCTAATTTCCAGAATCTATAAATTTATGCTTTCACTTTGCTTTAATCTTTCTCTCTGACTTCTCCCACATTCTTCTGAATTGTTTATTCACTGCAGAGTAGAAAGTCATGCTTTGTTTTGTTTATTAGCTATCCTCACAATGGAGCTGTTACTGAAGCCACTGTGAAGCCACAGTAGAGGGAAACATTAGGTTGCTTTCCATGAGGTTTATTTTTTTTATAGATTAATTTTATTTTAAAGAGTAAAATAGCAGAAACAATAATAGAAAAACAGTAACAAGTAAGAGTACATATAGTACAGAATTTCAAAACAAGAAAAATTTAACAATGGTTGTATTGCATATTTTCATCAAATCAGTTTAGATTAATAGATATAGGTATGTAAGAGCACTTTCAATAAACATTAATTTTTTTTTTTTTTTTTTTTTTTGGTCTTTTTGAGACAGGGTCTCATTATGCAGTTGAAGCTGGCCTTGAGCTCACTTTTGTAGCCCAGGCTGGTCTCGAACTTGCGCCGATCCTCCTACCTCAGCCTCCTGAGTGCTGGGATTACAGGCATGCACTAAACATTAATTTTTTTAACTCTTCCAAATACATTTTGTATTTAAGTCACTCTTCTAAAAAAAAAAATTATAGAGATTGAGAATGCAGAAAACATAAGGTCCTGAGATTGATTCCTGGTACTGCCCAAAATCTGTGAGTTTTTTCTTTTTCTTCTCTTTTTTTTTCCGGTACAGGGATCAAATTTGGGACCTTGTGCTTGCCAGGCAGACGCTTATGCCTGCTCAGCTATCTCACTAGCTCCTTCAGTGATTTTTAAAATTGCATGTAGCACTATTGATTATTGTTTTTCTTAGCAAAGGGGTTATAACACATTAAGCTTATTTGTATAAAAGGTGAACTTGAAAAACACGTAGAGAGTAGATACATAGCAGATATACCAGACTGGAAGTTTTTGTAATTGTTTCTGAAGTTTCATAGTAAGATTTACTTCGAAAAACCATCAGTTATTGTTTAGTCAATTAATGGTGTTGACCGAAGTCACATAATCATAGTTCCCTTTCAGTACATTTGAAATTGAATCCTTTGCTCATTTATTTATTTATTATTTATTTATTGGCGGGACTAGGGTTCAAACTCATGACCTTGCACTTGCCAGGCAGGTATTTGTGCCACAGAGCTATCTCCCTGGGCCCTTTTTTGCTCTTTTAAATATAATTTTAAAAACACTATAATTAATATTTCTAAAAATAGCTATTTCATTGCATGGGACTAATGCATCTTTATGCATAGCAGTTTTTCTTATATATTTGCTTTTTTGATAATAGTAGATGTTGTAATCTTACTGTGTAACTCTTTTTGTTTATTCACTGAGTAGGGGATTGGTACAGTGGTCCAGCCACTGAGCTTGAGACTGAACCTGATGAGGAGTGGGTGAAAAACAGGCAAGATGAGAGTCGTGCTTTTCAGCAGTGGGATGAGGATGCTGATGTAGATGAGTCTGGTAAGCCGTGCTTAGAATTAACATTCCTTTTGTGTTTTCCAAAGAAATGTATGTATGTATGTATGTATGTATTATTTATTTATCTATATTTATTTATTTAGGACAGGGTCTACAGGATCTCATTACACAGATGAGACTCATAGTGATCCTCCTGTTTTCATCTTCCCATATGCTGCGATTACAGCGTACCGCCATGCTCAGCCTCAAATACCCTCTCAGTATGCCCCGGGGGCTGGGCTGGCATGGCATACTGGGGATCAAACCCTGGCCACTGCTGCACTCTGCTTAAGCAAGCGCTTTAGTCTGCTGAGCTATCTGGCAGGCCCAGAGATTTGTGTTTTTTTTTTTTTTTTTGTAGTACTGGGGATTGAACTCAGAATCTTGTGATTGCCAAGCAAGCCATTATTCTACTGATCTATGTCCCCAGCACTTAGAAATTTATTTTTAAGCCTACTGCTTTTTAAAATTTGAAGGAACAATACTCAAATGTAAAATTTATTCTAATTGAAGTGGTTTAAATTTGCACAGCATTGCTTCCCATGTGTTTTTATGTTAAAATTAAGAAATTAGAAAACAACACTTAGTTTCCATAAAAGAAGAAAATGCATTCATTGTAGAGCATCATTTACAGTGTACTTTTTAGAGCCAATTAAATAATTAGTCATCAGCCTTCCTGAGTCATTTGTGGCCCTGAGAAAGAAAGAAGAGACTTTGAGTCTCATTTTTCATTTGCAAAGTTGCCTCACCTGGGTGTTATACATGAAGATTATGGATGGGATGTAGCTCAGTAGCGGAGCACTTACCTAGCATTTGTAAGACTCAGCTTTTAATTCCCAGCACTGCAACCCTTCCAAATGCATTTTGTACATGATAATTCCTTGTTAAGTGGCAAGGAGTTACAAAAAGTAGCCTAGTAATTCACTATGCACTGTGGGGAGTTCAAAGTTTATCAGGTGTATTTGTGTGGAAGCTGGGCATGGTCACACAGGCCTGTGAGCCCACCACAGGAAGACTGAGGCTGAAGGATGGTTGCAAGTTCTAGACCAGCCTCGGTTGCAAAGTGAGCTCTAAGCCAGCCTGAATTGCCTAGCAAGACCCTATCTCAAAAAGACAAAAACAATAACAAATTTGTGGAGGAGGGTCTTGGAGATAACTCAGTGGTCTAAGCACCTGCCAAAGCAAGTGCAAGGACCCAGGTTCGATCTCTGGTATCCCCAGTACTGTGTGCTGTGTTTGCTGGCCCCGTCTGGGGCTTGCTGAGCCTGCCAAGACCAGTCTACCACCAAGACCAGTTAGCTACCAAGACCGGGCATGATGGTACATGCTTGAAATTGCAGCACTGTGGGTACTGAAATAGGAGGATCACTACAAGTCCGAGCTGAGCAGTGAAATCCTGTGCGAAATATATAAAACTAAAAACAAACAAGCAAAAAATGTCTAGGAGAATTTAGAATACCTAATTCTTAATTAAGATATAGAATGAGAAATGCTGTAGTTAGAGCTGTGTATGGGTGCTATTTATGCGGAGGAGGAAGATAGTTTTTAGATCCTATTCTAGATAAAAATTAACCAAAAAATAATGAAATAGTAAAATATTCACAGGAAATTTCTGGTTAGAATAATGCTTTTTAGGGGTTGAGGAGATAGCTCAGTGGAATAAGTGCTTGACTGGCAAACACAAGGTCTTGAGTTCGATCCATAGTACCACACACAAACAAAAAGAATAATGTTTTTTACTTTACTTGTTCCAGTGAAGGAGCTAAATGTGTGTCAAATAAGAACTGTTTGGTTTAGTTTTGGAAGGTGCTATATGAGGGAGAGGTATCCCACTTAGATTTAGTGATGTGCATACCCATGGCAGCCACTGTCTAAATGTGAGGGAAACAGTGACTCACAGAATGAAAGTGCACTGGCCTTGCTGAGCAGAAAACTTGCAGATGGAAGGTAGATAAGTATTGTGGAGCAAAGGAAGAGAAGTGTGCCAGAGAGAGCCCTAGCAAGTTGCCATTTTTAAAAAGTGATTTAGCTTTGCTGAGATTTGAGTGAAAACCCAAAGGAGGTGAGTCTTTGCTTACCTGTCACCTTAGGGAAGTGTTCATTTATTATCTCTTGAAAATTAACTCAGAATCCCTGGGATAAGAATTAGAAAGCCTCTATCCAGGCTTTGTTTTGTTTTTGTCTCAATACTTGAACTAACACTGCCTTTCCTTTCATACTGAAAGCCATAGCTGGGTGTGGTGGTGGGCTCTTGTAATCCCATTACTATGGTGTCTGATTTAGGACTGTGGAGAGTTGGAAGCTAGCCTGGGCTACATAGTAAGCTCAAGGCCAGCCTGCACTAAATAGCGAGACCCTGTCTCAACCAAACAAAATAAATCAAAGGTGTAAAGGTTGGGGTTGGGACTTTGCATGTAGCTTAGTGGTAGAGCACTACTTCGCACTTGTGAGGCCTGAGTTCAGTTACTCTCCCCAAGGAAAAATGATTAAATTTTTCAGAGACAGTGTTGTTTATCTCTTTAATGCGTGGACTCAAGACTGCCCTGTAGATCCACCATCTCCTTAAGGGCTCTGTACAGTTTAGATATTTTTACACATGTGCAGAGAGGACTAAACAAGGGCTGAGAATGAAAACCTGGTAGAACAAGAAGGGCTCACTAAGATAATTTTTATTTCTTTATATTTCACATGTATGCCTGGTAAAGGAGAAATTTAGAAATAACTATAGAGATGAAATCATTAGTTATGCATTATTTTTTCATTTATCCTTTTGTCCAGTGTTTCATTTTAAATCAGTCTTTCTTGAGTTTTTCAGACTGTTTTCTTCCGTTCACTTTGTGTGTGTGTGTGTGTGTGTGTGTGTGTTTAGCACAGAGGGTCTACTTACTAGGTAGATTGGACTGTGATCCTCCTGTTTTCAGCCTTCTAAGAGCTGGGATTACAGGTGTGTGCCACCACACCCAGTCTCATCTCTGTCTTAGCATACCTTGGGGACAGCGCTGGCACAGCACCATAAGGATGGAACCCTGGTCCCTGCCTCTGCCTATGCAGGCTCTTTAATCCGCTGAGCTATCTGGCCGGCCTGTTAGACTGTTTTCTGTTTAATAGACATACGAGTTAGGTCTTTAGGTAATGGGAACAATAACAATAGGAGCTTAAGAAAATTTAAAATTATTACCTTTTTAATGTGTATTTTTCTTTATATAAACTGGCTTTTTTGTTTGTTTGTTTTTGTTTCTTTGAGACAGGGTCTCATTGTGCAGTTCAGGCTGGCCTTAAGCTCACACTGATCCTCCTGTCTCATCCTTCCAAGTTCTGCAATTACAGGCGTGTACCACCACATCTGGCTAAAACTGGCTTTTAAAATAATAATAAAATAAATTTTTGTGTGGTGGTTGTTACATTGGTACAAATTACATTCCTTCTCTTGCGAAATTTTTTTTTTACCTTGAGAAAGTGGCAATCTATTGTGCAAGTTGGGTGCAGGATTTCAACTCCTCTGTGCCATCTCCCTGGGATTACAGGTGTGGGCCGTGCTCACTTTTAATTCCTTAATAATTTTTATGTACCTTCCCTTGCTTGATACATTATGTTGAGGCTGAGCGAGTTTACTTTCAAATAACACCTGTTCAGCTTTATGTCCTCAGGTAGAATTACTGTGTCTTTTATTTTGATATACATTCAGTTTTCTTTTGCTATATTTAAGTATTTAAGTATTCAGATTTAAAGTTCACTTAAAATTTATTTTATTGCCTCAAACGGGAATTGCTTGCAGAAAGAACTTAGGAACAGCGCAAAATGCTTCATATTTAACAATTGGTGAATCTTTGAGTAGCTTAATGATAATTAGTATGTTGAATTCTTAGGCTTATCAATTCATTTTACAGAAGAGTCTGCAGAGGAATCAACTGCTATTAGCATTGCACAAATGGAGAAACGCTTACTCCATGGCTTAATTCATAATGTTTTGCCGTATGTTGGAACTTCTGTAAAAACTTTAGTACTGGCTTACAGCTCTGCAGTTTCCAGCAAAATGGTATGTACTTAATAGTAATAGCTTGGGCACTAAGATGTATAGCAGGGATACACCTTTGATTTGCTTGTTTTTTATTTATCTATTTTGATATGAGGATTTTGCTTCAGACCTTGAGCTTGCCAGGCAGGTGTATAAGCCATTGAGCTACTCCCTGGCCCTTGGTTTGTTTATTGCTGAGGTTAATTAAGTAGAAAGTATATTGAATACCTTTCCCTGAATAGGGGTACACTACTAATTCTTGTATTATTTTAGTTCTTAGGAAAGAGGTTTTTTTTTTTTTATGAATATAATTTCCTACATGTTATGGATGATGTAACTAAGTCAAGTAAAGGTTAAATATTGTATTTTGGTGTTGGTAAGATGAGCAAATAAATTTTTTATTTTTTTATTTTTTGTAGTACTAGGGATTGAACTAAGACCTTATAGCTGAACTGCATCCCTAGATCATCTAAACATTTTTTTTTTCTTCAAATTTTGAGACAGGGTTTTGCCGAATCATTGTATTGCTTAGGCTGCACTCAAATTTGGACTCCTCTTGTCTTAGCCTCCCAGAATGCTAGGAATCAGTCCTGTGCTACCCTAAGGACTGTTCTCAGAAGGTGAATCTTGTGACTTCCTACTTCAGTATCTTTCGATACTTCTTAACTGTGCTCGTTTACAGCCAGTCTGGGGCATGTTTAACATCCTAGCACTGGGGAGGCTGAGGTAAGAGGATAGCAAATTCAAGCCTAACCTGAGCAACTTAGCAAGACTATGTCTCAAAATAAGAAAAATTAAATTGGCTTGTCTAAAGGCCTTGGCTTCAGTCCTTGGTATTAGGAAAAAATTTCT
Source organism: Myocastor coypus (assembly GCA_004027025.1). Classification (NCBI taxonomy): domain Eukaryota; kingdom Metazoa; phylum Chordata; class Mammalia; order Rodentia; family Myocastoridae; genus Myocastor; species Myocastor coypus. Next base: position 63,910 of record PVJA010006386.1, read on the forward strand.
AGGTGTAACTTCGCAACTATTAAAGTAGATTCGTGGGAATTTGAGCCCAAATGCATATATTTATAATGTACTATTTAAGTGATTTTTTAAAACCTGCATTTAAGTTTGAGAACCACTGGATTATAATGAGTAGTGTGTGCCTATTGCTTCTCTGACTAAATATTTGCAGATCCTAATGATGATTATTTTTTTTCCCCAACTCAGGTTAGGCAGATTTTAGAGCTTTGCCCTAATCTGGAACACCTGGACCTTACCCAGACGGATATTTCTGATTCTGCATTTGACAGGTGAGATATATATATATGTATTGCGGAATAGGGGATGGAACTCAGGCCCTTGGGCTTGCCAGAAGCACTTGTTCTACTGAGCTGTCTCCCCAGCCCTGAGTTATTTTAACACATTTAAACTATGATGGATTATTAGTAGAATTATTTTCTTGTTTCTCATTTACATCCTTGTAAGTTAATCATACTGTTTTTCTTTACTGTTCATATGTTTGGCTCTCACTTGATAGCAACCTCCACTTCTGTTCTTGTTATTCTATCACTCCCAGGATCCCCCCACCTATCATTAGGTCCTGATTACTGATTATGTTATGCCTTTGAGTTTTGCTTTAGAGCCACGTGGATTAATGTGGCATGTTTTCAGGGTTTCAGTTGGCCTGTCAAGTGCCATTTGATATCGTTTCTTCTAATTCTTCATACTGTTTTGTACAACACCATTTCAAGTTTTATCCTCACTCTTCTCCCATCCCGTCCTTCTGCATGCAATACTGTTAATTTCTGATTACTGTCACTGTGTTTTTATATCACTACCAAAAGTATTGCCTTATAACAGTAAATATTTAGCAAATGTTTGAGTGACTATTCAGTTTAAAATCTGTTTTTCTATTATCCATCTACATAATTGTAGTTGGATGCTTTTGAAGAATTTAGCAACGTATACTAGTAGTCTTATTACCTCTTAATTGTAGTTGGTCTTGGCTTGGTTGCTGCCAGAGTCTTCGGCACCTTGATCTGTCGGGATGTGAGAAAATCACAGATGTGGCCCTAGAGAAGATTTCTAGAGCTCTTGGAATTCTAGCATCTCATCAGAATGACTTCATGACAACTACTGCAAGCAAAATTACTTCAACTAAATGGAAAAATAAAGATGTTTCTATGCAGTCCGCCAAGCAGTATTCCCGTTTGCGTGACTTAACTCACAAAGGCATTGTGGAAGAAATAAATAATGAACACACCTGGACTAAGCCTGTGTCTTCTGAAAGTTTTACTTCTCCCTACGTATGGATGTTAGATGCTGAAGATTTGGCTGATATTGAAGATGCAGTAGAATGGAGACATAGAAATGTCGAAAGTCTCTGTGTAATGGAAACAGCATCCAATTTTGGTTGTTCCTCGTCTGGTTGTTACAATAAAGATATTGTTGGACTAAGGACTAGTGTCTGCTGGCAGCAGCATTGTGCTTCCCCAGCCTTTGCTTATTGTGGTCATTCGTTCTGTTGCACCGGAACAGCTCTAAGAACTATGTCAGCGCTCCCAGAGTCTTCTGAAATGTGTAGAAAAGCGTTAAGGACTACATTGCCTCTGGGAAAAGACTTACTTGACTTTGGGAATGAAAAATCTGATCAAGAGACTGGACGTGTACTTTTGTTTCTCAGTCTGTCTGGATGCTACCAGATCACAGACCATGGTCTCAGGTGAGTAAGCAGAGCAGTAGGAAAGGGACCTACTATGTGAAGTAGGAATGCTTGGTCTAAGTTTCATTTTTGGTGCACTTATTTAAACGATTAGTACAGGGGTCCTATTTCAGAGTGCTGGAACAACAAAACTTAAGATACTTATTTCAGTCAGTGCAAATCTGTTGTGATATTTAGAGCAGTGTACAGTTTTTTTCAGCAAAGAACATGTTTGTGGTTTTGATAAATGTATAGATCCCTCTAGGTTATATTGACAATTTTAATGTTCTAGTCTGTGAACATGGTGTGGCTTTGTACTTACTTGGTTTTATAATGTTTTATAGTTTGTAGCATGTAGCTCTTTCACTTTGGTTAATTCTTAAGTGCTTCATTCTCATTGATGCTATTGTAAATATGTTTATTTTGTTTTGTGGATTGTTAATTGTTTATAGAAACACAACTGAGGGGAATGTTGATTTTATATATTGCTTTGTTAAATTAATCTTTTATAACTTTTTTGTGGAATTAGAATTTTCTACACATGCAGTAATATCTCTAAAGATATAATTTTCACTTCTTTACAGTTTGTACACTTTGTACTATTTTTTCTTTTTTAATTGCTCTGGCCAGAACTTCTAGGTAGGCCTGTGTTAAGTAGAAGTGGCCACAGTGAGCACCTTCTTCTTGTTCCTGTGAGGGAAGTTTCAGTCTTGCATCCTTGAGCATGATGCTAACTCTGGGTTTTTCATAGATGAAGAATTTCTCTTCTGTTTCTGGCACGTTTGTTGTGTTGTTTTTATTATGAAACACATAAGATTTTTGTCAGTGCTTTTTCCCAATCAACTGAGGTGATCTTGTGGGTTCTTTTTGTGCTAATGTAGTGAATTATGTTCTTATATGTTGAAAGTTGATAAAACACACATGTTCATAGTGTATTATCCTTTTAATGTCCTGATAAATCAGGTTCTGGTTGTGTCTTCATGTTCACTAATTTTTATTGGCTATATAAGGCTAATTACTGATCACTCTTAATTTCATCCATTGTATATTTTGTTGCAGATACTGTATCTGCAATCACCGAAGGTTCCATTTGGCAATCTATCTCTGTCCACATACACACATAGGTATAACACCAACAATATAAATGTCCAGTAAGAATTTATAAGCGAAATCCTACATAGAATAAAGTGTAAGTTATTTAAACATGTTTCTTTTTCTATTTTTTATTCATTAATTTTGTTGCATTTATTTCATGCTTAATTTATTCCTACACCATAGTTTTCATTTCTCCAGTTTCTTCTGGGATATCTTTTCTGTACAGCCTCTTCCTCTGGTTTAGGAACAGTTTGTTCCTTTTCAGTAAGCATCATCTCAGTATGGCAGGGGGAGCTCATGGATGGGTTAATCTGGCCATGAGCTCTGTACATACAGACGCACACTGGGTGCTTTGTTCACCTGGATATGTTCAATAACCAGAGAATCTACATCTAAACCCTAAGTTCAGCTTTATTCTCTGCATTTTTAAGCATGTGGAGCAAAAATTCAGCATTCTTCTTGGGCCACCAGCTCTGTGTCCAGCCCCACTGTTTGGCCTGGGCACACCTACCAACTCCACCATTGTAACATTGGAGTGGCATGCATGCTTCTTTAATGTGACCTCCTTCAGATACTTGGTGGCCTTTCAGATATGCATACCCTTGATGGCCTGGGCAGTTTCACGTGTGTTCTCAAAGTGAACACAAAAACTTGAGCCTCTTGATTTACATGATTTTGTGGGGTTTTCTGAGTTGAAAGAGTAGTGAACTATTTTCACAGGACACCTCAGGCTGCTCACAGGAAGAGCCACATTTTTATTTTTCATTGTGTTCATACTTTTTTGTTGATTTTTTTTTTAGATTGTTTTAAAAAGTTTTTTACGTATACATATTTAAGGTATGGTTATTGTAGTGGGAGAAATTAATATGCCATCATCTCAGTTACCCACTTTCCCATGTTTGTGATGCAGCAGGTACAATCTTGCTAAGGAAAATTTGACTACAGCACAGTAACTATAGTCCTCATGTTGTACTTTAGGTCTTACGATTTGTTCCTGTTGTATATTATATGCTACTTTATATTCTTTAACCCACATGTCTGTTTCTTTTTCACTAGTAACCACTGTTTTATTCTTTATCTACTGGATGGTTTTTAAAAGATTATACATACCAGTAAGGTAGTGCAGTGTTTTCCCACCTGGCTTACTTCATTTAGTATAATGTCCTCTAGGACCAATGTGGCAAATAGCAGGGTCACTCTCTTTTGTTAAGACTGAATAATACTGCTTGTTTTGGCAGTCCTTGGAATTTCCACGTTAGAGGTCATCTGTAGACATAATTTTATGTTTTTCTTCTCAATTTATGTAATTTTTTTCTTGTCTGATTGCTTAGGATAGTACTTCCAGGATTGTGTTAAACAAGTGAGCAGGAATGTCCTTCCTCGGTGCTAGATCTTAGAGTAAAAGCTTGTGGTTCCTCCTCATTGATCGTGATATTGAGGGCATCTTTATAAATACCCTTCACTATATTGAAGAACTTTCCTTCTGTATCTAAACTGTTATAGTTTATATCAAGGAAAGATAGTGAACTTCGTTGAGTGTTTCCTATGCATTTGTTTCAGTGTTAATACATTGATTTGCTTATGTTAAACTATTGTGGCATGCCAAAGACAAACCATGTTCACTTATGAAATACATTTCATGATTGTTTCATTTGATTTCTGAATATTTTACCTAGGAGTTTGCATCATTCTTTATCAGAGACATTTTTGTTTTAAATTTTATTTCAGAACTTTTGTTTGTTTATTTTTATGGCCAGCTCAGCCTGCCCTGAGGGCAGGGCTGGCACAGCATGTGGTGCTGGGGATCAAACCGCGGTCCCTGTAGCCGCCCAAGCTTTCCTAAACAGGCACTTTAGACCACTGAGCCATCCTGCCAGGCCCCTATCAGAGACATTTGTTCTCTACTTTTTTTATGGTATCTTTATCTTAGGAATCAAGGTGAAGCTAGCCTTATAAAATGCATTACAGAGGGCTAGGGTGATAGCTTGGCGGTCTAAGCACCTACCTGGCAAGTGCAAGGACTCCGAGGTTCAGTTCCCAGTAGCCCCTCGTATAGCATGCTGTACCAGCCCCCGTAACCATGGGTGCACTATGCCAGGCACCAAAACCAGGTGTGGCATGCCTGTAACCCCAGTGCTAGAGAGGCTGAAACAGGGTCACTAGGAGTCTAAGCTACATAGTGAGACCCTGTACCAAAGAAAGAAAGAAAGTTAGGAAATACTTTCTCTAGCTTTAATTTTTGGGAGAATTTATGAAGTATTGCTAGTAATTCTTTGAACATTTTGTAGAATTCAGCTGAAAACTACTGTATTCCTGAGCTTTTCCTTATTGGGTTTTAACATATTCCTTCCATATTATTAATTATGGATTGGTTTATAATTTCCATTTCTTCCTGATTCAACCTTGGTGGATTGTGTTTCTTAGAAATTTATTATTTTCCTTTAACTTGTCAACTTGGTTACCATATAATTATTGATAATGGTCTCTTTTCCTTTTTTTTCTTCCCATCAGATTTTATTGGAGCATTTTAGATGTACATAATGATCACAGTCATCATAAAGAATTTGTACTTCTTCATGATATATTTTGTCTCTGTTTCCCTTCCTTCAGTCCCTCCTCCCTCATTTAAAAAGCTTTGCTTCTGTTTTCCTTCTTTTCTCATTTTTTGCTTTACTTTTCCCTTTTATTTTCCCCTTCATATTTAAACATTTTCTTTCTATTTCACAGTATCTATTATACATTTTAGTTTTTATTTATACTTTGTGTTTCTCAAAGTGAAGAAGCAGTGTGGTACTCAAACATACGTGTCTGATTTATTCTGTGGTCATTTTTATTTGTGAGGTGTCCATTGTAGTATCTCTATTCATTCTCATTTTATGTATTTGACTTTCGACTAGTGGAAGGTTTGCTGGTTTGATGTTTTTCAAAAGGACCAACTCTTTTTTTTTGTCTGCATGATATTTCTGTTCCCTATTTCTGGTTGTTCTATTTTTTTAAAAAAATTCTGTTTCCTTCCTTTTGCTAGCTTCATTTTATTTTTTATTTCCTGGAGGCATACATAATGTTAGTTTTTTGTTAATACTATAATTTTTTTGAGATCTTAATCTTATGGAGGTGACAGATCAGATGTTACCCCTTAACAATATGTAATTAAAGTGCTTATGTATGATTTCTGAAGCGTTAATATGCTATTTATTGCCAGAAGCTTTTTCCTAGAATGCTGTTTTCAACCTGTGGGTCACGACCCTGGTGGGGGTCGCCAAAAGCCATCGGAAAATGTTATTTATTACATTCCAAATCATAATTGTGACAAAATTACAGTTTTGAAGTAGCCACCAAAATTATTTTTTGGTTTGGGGTCACCACAACATGAGGAACTGTATTGCAGGGTCATGGCATTAGAAAGGTTGAGAACCACTGTCCTACAACTACTTTTATTGCAGTTTTGGTATATTAATTTTTTTATATTTTACCTCAAAATATGTTTTAAACTTCTTTTTTGATACTTTCTTTGATTTTTTGAGGAGCATGTTGTTTAATTTACAAATATTTATAAATTTTCCAAACTTCCTCTTGTTAATTTCTTGTTTCTTTTTTATCTTTATCTTTTTAATTTTATTTATCTATTATTTACTTATTTATCTTGGAGGGAAGGGTCTACAGGGTGTTCGGGGTCTCACTGCTAGATCGGACTTGTAGTCATCTGCCTGTGTAGAGCCTCCCAAAAGCTGAGATGACAGGCATGTGCCACCATACCCAGTCTCAGCATGTCCTGGGGGGTGGGGCCGGTACCATAGGCCAGGTGGGGTGGGGGAGTATTGAACTCCTGGCTCCTAATCCACTGAGCTACCTGTTCACTGTTGAAAGTAGAATGTTGAAGCTCCTTGTTACTATTGTGCTGCTCTTTTTCTCCAGCGTCTTATCCATTAATAATGTTTTTTAAAATTTTTTTATTCATTTTAATGAGAAAAAGAGATAAAATAGCAATGAAACAGTTTCAAAACAAGCTTGTAGGCTGGTTACAATAATTAATACAGTGCATATTGTTGTCTTCATAGTAGTTATTTAGAGGACAAGATGTAAACCTGATATCTTGTCTAAACAATATTAGTACAAACATTTATTCTCAATGAACTAAGAGAAAGTAGCTGTATATCTATCCTAACTCCCTTGTGTATGTGTATATATGTATATATATGTATATATTTTTCTTTTTAAAGTTTCTAATACTAGGAGAAAATAACATACCATGTCTTATAAGCAGATTGTAAGCCAAAGATACAGTATGAATCATAAAACAAAAATTACGATTAATATTCAGAAAATTAATTAAATATTAATTCAAAACTAAATTATTTGAAAACAGTATTCCAAAATTTAAATCATATCATGAGTCCATCTTAGAGGCGACAATATTGTGTATCTTATGTACAAACCTGTAATCAATTCAGAGTACTCTGATAGTATTTGAATAGGTTAATATATACAAAATTATCAACTATGAAAAGAAGAATTACTAAGAATAAAACATAACATAAATACTGGAATGGCAAATACATGACCAGCACTTCTAACAGTTTGGAGATAGGGTATTGCACAAAGTTCTAGTATGTTGTGTACATCGACAGTGCCCATGACACTTACTGGTGGTCAGGTGTCACTTGTGGGACTGAGCTACTGCTATTTCCTTTTTTTAAAAAATTTATTCTATTTTATTTATTATTTTTTTTTCTTGTTTCACAACCTTTGTTTATTCACTCATTTTTATGGCTGACTCAACCCACCCCAAGGGCAGGGCTGTCGCAGCATGTGGTGCCGGGGATTGAACCGCGGTCCCTGAAGCTGCCCAAGCTTCCCCAAGCAGGCGCGTTAGACCACTGAGCCATCCCTCTGGGCCCCAGCTACTGCTATTTCCTTGATATCTACCCTGTAGACCCAGACAGAATCATGATCTATAGGGTGTAGGAGAAGTCCATTTGTGGAATATGCCGATGGATGTATTCTGCTGCTATATATAAAAGAATAGTTGAAAGACTGTTGTATACCTTTTTTTCTCCTGTGTTTAATTGTTTGCCACATTTGATGGGTTCTTTCCGTTCTCCTTCATGGAGTTGTGGTCATTTTGATCCCTCATTAGAATATCTTTTAGTAAACTGTGCAGGGTTGGTTTTGTCATCATGAAATTCTTTAGTTCTTTGTTATGGAAGTATTTCACTTCTCCATTATACTTGAAAGAGAGTTTTGTAGGGTATATCAGTTTGGGTTGGACTTTGTTTCCTTGCAAGACTTGTAGTACTTTGCTCCATGCTCTTCTTGACTTGATGGTTTGTAAAGAGAATTCTGCTGTTATTCTGATGTTTTTCTTTAAATGTGATCTGTTTCTTTTCTCTAGTGGCTATTAAGATACTGTTCCTGTGCTGAATTTCTGGGATGTTGATTATTATATGTCTGGATGTGGTTTTATTTGGGTTGATGTTATTTGGAATTCTATATGCTTCAGTTGCCTGAGCGTCTAATTGTTTCCCCATATTTGGGGAGTTTTCTGCTATTATTTCTGCCCATATTCTTTGTACAGACTCCCTTGTCATTGATGTTTACTAGTCTTACATTGTGCATCTTTGCATTGTCTTGCAAATGTTGAATTATTTTTCCCTGCATCCTAGTTGCTTTTAAGAAATCTTTTCTTAACCTTTTCACTAGCTGCAATGGTGTCTTTAATGTCTGAAAGTCTATTTTCACTTTCATTGAAACAGTTTTGCCAGCTTGTGATTGAGGTTTTAGTTTCCTGTACAGCACCTTGAATCTGCTTCATATATTCTGTTACTTTCCTATATTACTCATTCAAGGATTCCATCATTTTTCTATTCTCTATTTTTTAATCTATATTTTCTTTAGGAGCACTTAATATTTTTTTCATTATAGTGGTTTTCTTTTTTACTTCAGAAATTGTTTTGATCTGATTTCCTTTGTACCTTTCTACAGTTATTTCTTTACTTCAGATGCTATTATTTCAGAAATTTCAAGTGTGTGATTTCCAGTTTCCTCTGTGATATTTTCTTCTGCATTTGTTCTGAGCTTGGGGCCTGAGAGCACATTTTATTCCTTCTCTTTGTCATTTTGTGCAGCCCTACCTTCAGACCTTTGGTGTAGAGCTTTGGTAGAGTTCTTATCTTAGCACAAGATTTGGATCTACCAAGCTCAAACTCATCCTGGTGGGTGTGGCTTGGGTCTGTCTGCTGAGCTCGAGTTCTTCCTGCTGCATCCTTTGGAGGTGAACCTGCCATGCCACTCTGGCAAATGTTCTGTTCCTGGGTCAGCTGTGTGGGTCTTGTCTCCAGCCTCTTTTCAGGGTCCCGTTCTGCTGCAGTTTTCCACACCTGTTTGATGGATGAAGTTCCATTCATATGCTGAGCCTGGTTGTTGGGTCGAATGAGTTTTTGGCAGGCCCAGGGTCGTCCCACTCACAAGCCAGGCCTTTCCAGTGGGTCCTCGGACTTGTTGCTGAGTTGAATGAGTTTCTGGCGGCCCAGGGTGGTCTCACATGCTGGGGCCCGGTTGCTGGGTAGAATGAGTTTCTCAGGGGCCCAGGATGTGTCTGTCATTCACAGAGGGGCCTGGTTTGCTAGGTCAAATGAGTTTCTGGTGGGCCTCTTGTCCTATTTCTTCTATAGAAAAAAAAAAAAGAAAAGAAAGAAAAAAGTAGAGCTGGGCATGGTGGCGCATGCCTGTAATCCCAGCACTTGGGAGGCTGAGGCAGGAGGATTGGTGTGAGTTCGAGACCAGCCTGGGCTACAAAAGTGAGCTCAAGGCCAGCCT
>PVJA010006387.1:0-62500 GCA_004027025.1 Myocastor coypus
GAGAGAGAGAGGGAGAGAGAGAGGGGGAGAGAGAGAGGGAGAGAGAAGGAGAGGGAGAGAGAGAGAGAGGGAGAGAGAGAGGGAGAGAGGGAGAGGGAGAGAGGGAGAGGGAGAGAGAGAGAGAAGAAAAGGAAGGAAGAAAAAAGAAAGAAAGAAAAGATAAAAATACTGCTAAGAAACTTGTACTATTAATTTTTATTGGTTTATGGTATAAACTCTACCAATTACCTGCTAGTTTCAAAAACCTGTTAGAAATTTGAGGACCGTTATCCTAACTATCTTTTGTGCATACGTGCATGGTTTTGTCCCTACCATGTTTTCTAATTTTTCTCCTAGCTCTCTTTTCATTGTTTACAAAAAGGAACAGTTCATGCTTAATTTTTCGAATATCTGGTAATCTGAACTATTATGAAAATAACAGTATGCAATATAACAGCCACTGTTGACTTCCTATCATTTTGTTTTGAAAGTCGGGATCATTTTTAATGAGTCCTATTTGCCCTGCGCAGCCTGCGTAAGAGAGAAGCAATAGAAAGAGCTGCAGGCACCCTGCGCTGCCTCCCTCTCTCACACACACAACCTTCCTCTCTCCCTCTCCTTTCTTCTCTCTCTCTCTCTCCCTTCCTCTCTCTCTCCCCATCCCTCCCTTGCTCTCTCTCCCTCCCTTCCTCTCTCTGTTTCTCTCTCTCTCCATTCCTCTCTGTCTCTGTCTCTCTGTCTCCTTCTCTCTCTGTCTGTCTCTCTCTGTCTCTCTCTCCCTCTCTCCATTCCTCTCTGTCTCTGTCTCTCTCTCTCCCTCTCTCTCTCTCTCTCTCTGTATTGCACCTTTATCCTGCCACCCTCCCTTGAAGCCAGCTGAATATGGCCTGAAACCTCTGCCAACTGAGAGCTAAATAACCCTTTCCTCCCTTAACTTCGGGTGTCAGACATTTTGTCTCATCAGTGAGAAAACTAAGACAACCTGTCTATTTGTAACAGGATGGTATTGAACACTGTACCTGTGTTAATATTTATCTGATCTTTTATGTCCTTTAGTGTTTGTTTATGAATTTGAGTGGACCTTTTGTCAGTGAATATTTGTTGATAATTGTTACCTTTTTCTCATTGAATTTTCCCCTGAGCCAACATGTGATGAGCTTCTTTGACTCTTCTGAGGAGTTTCCGCTTGAAGTACACAGTATCTGAAAACAGGAGAGCTGTTTCTGCTTATCGGGACCTCACATTCCACGGAACATGGTCTCGAACCCTTCCTCCCTCAACTTCGGGTGTCAGGCGTTTTGTCTCATCGGTGAGAAAACTAAGACAATTGCTAATCTATGAATTTATTTTTGGACTACGTGTGTGTACCTCAGACCACTGGATTTTGTTTCCCGATCCACTTTGCTAATCTGTGTTTTTGACTGGGGAGTCAAGAGCATTCCCCTTGAGGTTTCTTACTGAAAATCAAGGGGCTTCCCTTTTCCTTCTGTTTTCTGTTTTTCCCCTGCTCTCTCACCGCTTTCCCCACCTGGTATACCCACTCTATTATTATGCATTTTATTTTGTCATTGTTGGCTTCATTGTCTCTTTCTAGCATGTGCTTGAGAGCTTTTTCAAGTGGCGGCTTGGTGACCGTGAGTTCTTACATGTGCTCTCTGTCGTGAAAATGCCTTCCTTACCCATTACTTTTCAAATATACATATATCACCCCATTGTTTTCTTTTGTAGCTTAAAACACTTTACTCCATGTTCTTCTGGCCTTTAAGGTTTGTGCTGAGAATTCCCCAGTCGTTCTAACAGGTTTGCATGGATGACGGTGTGTGCTTTCACTAACACCGCTTTAGAATCTGTGCTTGGCTTGGACTTCTGGGACTTTGCCCATGATGTGCCAGGAGAGATTCTTTTCTGGTGATGGCTATTTGAGTTTCTGTCTATCTCAACTATCTGTAGGATAAATTCTCCATTTTTGGAGAGTTTTCAGTCACTATTTCTGCAGAAAGAGTTTTATGCCATCTGCGCTGTCTTCTGAGGGTTTAACTCTAAATGGTATATGTTTGGCCTTCTTCGGCTCATCTGTCAGCCAGTGGACTAGCTTCTCATGTTCTTTGCTGCTCTCAAGCTGCTCCTTCATCATCCGTCATCCGCATCCACCCTGCCTTGCGGTTCTGATGCTCCAACCCCACACTGGTCACGGCAGTTGCCTGTACGCCAATAAAGTTTCTAATCTGAATGTCTGTTTGGAATCTTTTCGTGCTAAATCTGACATACATGTCTCGTATCATTTTATTTAACTCAGCTTGGTAGTACTGTCTTCTTTGATCCCTTCATATAATTCGGTTGTTTTTGGGGTTTGATTTCGTGTCCCCAAAGCTCCACAGGTTAGCTTAGGGAGAGTTAGGAGTTTGGGCAGGTGAGCGTTATGGTTTGATTATAATAGAAAGGCCTTGTTGCTAGTATAGAGACCTCTTCCGTTATTGTCTGCTTTTCAGTGATGCACGCTCAGGGTGACCAACTGCAACTTTTGCCTCTGTTTCAAGATACGTCCTCCTGTTAGCCTCGGAGGAGGGATGCAGTGCAACGGGCCTGCCGTCAGGCCTCTACAGTGGACAGCAACCTAGACACGGGCATACAAAGGAAACCAATTCACAGCAACAGCTACGCCGCCCTGGCAACAGAACAGACTCAGCATCCTGTGTAACATCAAAGGCGAGTTGGGTAGTCATTTAAGAACAAACAATGTTCCACCCTTAAGCACAGAAAAGAGATATGTACTTATTGCACAAACACTAAGGCTAACCAAATACTAACATGTAGTATCAACTGAATCCAACAACTGTACCTCCATTAACAATAGAAGATAATTCAACAGTAATAGCACAGAGTTAACTATCCAACAATTCATAAAGTTTAATAGTTATGAATATAGCAGAAAAAGGGTGTAGCAAATAGGAGAATGACAAAGTAAAGTTTAAAAATTAAGCCAGGGAAAATGAGAGAATGAGGTAAAGGATCCTATTAAGGAATAAAAGGAAATTAAGATAATTACATAAAGGGCCGGCAGGATAGCTCAGCGGACTAAGCACCTGCTTAGGCAAGCTCAGGGGCTAGAGTTCGATCTCTAGGACCACATGTGCGGCTGATTATGCCACTGGGGCGCTTTGCGCCTGTAATGGAGTCGGGGGTGGGGGTGCAGTGGCGCACACCTGCGGTGGTGCGTGCCTGTAATCCTAGCTGATGGGGCGGGTGAAAGAAGAAGGAGCACTACAAGTCGGGACGCATAGGGAGACCCTGTGCCTGCCCCTTCCCAAGAAAAAATATTCTCCCAAAGAGTTACATAAAAGTAACTGAAAAAGAAAGAACAAAAGAAAGGAGAGAAAAACATAGCAAAATAAAGAAAAGGTGAAAAAGGAAAAAAATGTTTTAAAAGGGAATAAGAGCAAACCTAAAAAAAAATTAAATTAAAAAAAAAAAAACTAATGGAAAAAAATGAGCCCAAAAACTTCCTCCGTATTTCAGAGTGAGCGTTTTCTTCCCAGGGTCTTCAGTTTTAGAATCCAGGAAGCCACAGATCTCACCTCCCTAGTTTTACAGACTGTGGGAGTGTGAGGTGACGCCTGGCTCCAGAGCGCCCTCTGTCGGTGCACCATGGCTATGGCCACTGTTCACTCCACAGCATGTCTTTGTGCACACCGGTAGATACGGAAGCAGTCTGGCCACTAAGCAAACCCTGGACTCAATGTCAGCCTCTCAGACGCAGCTACTTCATAAGCCACACACCCCAGGTTGGCTTCTCTCCCTGAAGGGGAGGCCCCTATGTCTCTCTTGACCCAAGTTTACGCTCCTCATGGGGTCTAAGGTGACTTTAGGGAAATCCCTGAAGCTGTAGCTGAAATGCACAGTGAAGGTGTGAGGCGAAGCTGCTCTCAGTGGTCGCCTGTGAAATCAGGGGTGGAAGAACGCAGGTGGGCACCTCGTGCTGGGGAAGCGAGGACCCAACCCAAAGGCAGAGGCCTGGAGCTTCCTGCGGGGTCTGGCTGAGTCCACGCTGGCAAGCCAGAGGCTCTGCAGCGGGGAGCAAAAGAGTCTGCACTGACAGCTAGAGGGAGCTGGGGACAAGGCGCTGGGACGAGCAGAACTCCTGGGAAGAGGCCGCAAGGGCAGGCGCTCTGCCTTCCTCAGTACACCTCGTTCATACGTTCATACAGTGTTAGAAACTCAGCGCCTACTTTCCAGGTGGACTTTGAGACTCCTGCCTGTGAAGCCCAGCCATCGCTCAGCCTGCCGGAGAGGGGCGCTAGGGAGCTGCCTGACGTTCCCAAAACCTATTCAGCCACTTCAGACTACTTCTTTAAGGCCGACTGCTAGGTTTGGTGCTGAGGAAGTTCCCTCCTGCCTCAAACAGAAGCCACCCTGAAATAGATTTCTATTGGAGTGAACTGTGGTCAGTAGGGAAGGCCAGGGCTGTCTGCTGTCTTGGCGTCCCTGACTGAGTCACTTGGATGAAACCAAATGATGAAGTGTTTATCAGATGATAAAAACGGTTCCCAAAGGAAGTACTCGGAAGATACTGCTGCCCATGGGAAAATTCGTATTTTATTACCCTAAACAAGAAGCGCATCTTTAAAATATGCATTTACCAAATCCATAACAGGTGCCACGCCGTAGGTAGGTAAAAGGAGCGCAACTGAAGGGAGCGGGACCTGGCCCTGCCTCGTGCGCCTGATGGTGTGGGAGAACGGGACCTTGCTTGCTACCCAAGAGTTGAGTGGGAAGGGAGCAGGGCAACCTGGAAGATGATGAGACGGCAGCCCAGACAGCACGGCCTCTGGGCCCTCCCCTGTGCGCTCTCTCTGTTACATTTCATTGACTCCTTGCCGGTGTTTTCCAGAACATCTCCCCTTCGGCTTCGCTTTTCATGCAAAAACACAGAGTTCTCCAAGTCCAAAACTTGATATTTTTCACCTTCAACACATTTGACACTTGGATGAATATCTTGATTTAATTTGCATTTCTCTGATTGCTGATAACATTAATCACCTTTCCACATGCTTACAAGCATTTGGCTTCCTTTTTTGCAAATTGCCTATTGGTGGCTTGTGCCTGTATTTCTACTGGTTTCTTGCCTTTTTCATATGGAGTTGCAGGTACCACTTAGATACTAAAAAACAAATCCTGCATTGGTCTGGCGGTTTGTAAAGACCTTCTTCCAGTCTATTGACACTAATTTTGCTGTGCCTCGCAAGAAAAAAAAAAAAAAAGAATGAATATGCATAGCTGATCCTTTGCTGTGAAGCTTGGCCATGTGACTAGCCTAGCTCAATAAATATGAGCAGAAGTGGAAGGCAGCCCTTCCAAGCAGGCAGTGTACAGGCCAGCGGATAACACCCACAGAAAGGGGCTGCTTCCTCGGCCTGCACCCTGAAATAAAGGCCCGTGGAATGAAGACCCTCCCCCATCCCACAGTCGCCTCAGCAGTCGTTAGTCCTTATTTTCACAAGTCACATGTTGGCTGTGATGCAAAAGAGGCGATGACACCATGATAAAATGCAAAACACGGGCAAGGGCCACGGGCTGAGTGACAGACGGCAGGAAGCCTGACGTGAAGAGCTGGCTTCACAGTGGTGAGTCATTGGCCGAAGCCATCTCCTGTGATAGCCAGCAGAGCAGAAAGCGCAGCTAATGAGCCCGTGGCTTCCACGACCAAGTCGGAAAGCAGAACGCACCTGACGGTGGGTATTTGCTAATGGCTGCTTCTGACAGGCGCAGTGAGAAAGAATAAAGCTCCAGGAAGAAGTGGCCACTTAGCAAGCAGAACTGAAAGAGAGTTTGGAGAGACCATAAATTCCAGGATTTAAAGGGTTAGAAAATGGAACTGCCTTTCATCTCCAACTGAGAAAGCCTTGAGCCGCAAAACCCAATTAAGACTCATCCTTGGCAGAGATGAAGTCAGGCAGCCCAGGAAGCCCATGGTTAAGCCCTAAAATGGAGTGTTGTAAGTGGACTAATGCCTCATTCACCAGAGACAGAGGCAACATACGACCACTAAAACTAATTATTCCACTGGTAGCATCATAAGCATATGATTTAAAGATAGTCAGGATGCTATGGTTTAAATACTTTCCAAAGCTGTCCTGTGTTCTGAGGTGGCCTCTGAAAGGAGACTAGATCGGGCACAGGCCGTATTTGTCTGTAGCTCGCTCCATAGATGAGCTCAGAGGCAAGTGTGCTGTTTGCAGGTGGGACCAGAATGGAAGAGATGTCGCAGCAAGGGCATGATTTTGGGAGATATGCTTTCCTCCTTGGCTACTCCTTTCTCTCTCCGCCTGCAGGCTTCCCTCATGTGCTCACATGACCCCTTCCAGCTGTTTTCCTTGGAAACAGCTGACCACAGACTGGATCCCTTGGACTCTGAGCCTACTTTAAGGTATGGGAGTCAGGTATTTTATCCCAACAGGAAAACCAACTAACACCAAAGTATAATTTCTGATTCTATGTAACAGATGCCAAAGACTAAGCTGCATAGAGCATCCAGGCTGAGACCTCCCAGGTTTCCTGGGTCTTGCTGTGGACTACCTGGGCTTGGTGCTCAGGGTCACATGAGGCTAAATGAAGACTTCCGCCAGAGCTGTGATGGCATCCGATGCTGGAGCTCCTCCTTCCAGACTCCTTGGTGGTAAACAGAGTTCAGTTCCTTGCAGTTCTAAGACGGAGACGCTCAGATTCCAAGGACCACTCACATTCCCTGCCACGTGACCCTTCCTGCAAGGCAGCCATTTGTTCTCTCTAACAGCCAATGGGAAAGTAACTCAGTTGTACTAAATGTCTCTGACTTCCTCTGCCCCATTTTGTGGCCTTCCCAGACCCTCTTCCTTAGGACAGCCCTTTCAGTCAACTAAAAGCCTATGGATTGGCACCTTAATTAAACTTGAGCAATCCCTGTACTTTTTCCATGTGTGTGACTTCATCATAGACATGATATTCTTAGACTGTGAAGTCCCACTGTCATTCGGAGACAGAGGAAGAATAGCACGTCCATGGCACAGAGGGCACCTTGGGGCAGCTGAGAATTCTGTTCCCTGCAGGGAGTGATCAAAGGAGTCAGAAGTATGTTCTCCTCTTAGGTTAAACAAGAAATGAGGAGAAGAAAAAATGAGACTTTATTCATATAATTAACTCTTTTAAGCCACCTACAAAAGGTGTCTTGATAAAATGCATCTTACTTTTAATAAAATATTTTATATAATCCACCAGAAGAAGAAATGAGTAAAAAGATAAAAATCTGTTCAATGTTAGGAAGCAATCAAAACAAATATTCTCCTATAAAATGGGTTTTCATCATGAAGTAAACAAAATATTTTTAAATTTCTGATTCATAAGAAACCCAGCCAGGTGTGGTGGTGCACGCCTGTAATCCCAGCACTCAGGAGGCTGAGGCAGGAGGATCAGTGTGAGTTCAAGACCAGCGTGGGCTACAAAAGTGAGCTCAAGGCCAGCCTGAACTGCATAGTGAGACCCTGTCTCAAAAAGACAAGAAAAAAAAAAAAAACAGAAACCCAGAATATCAAAAGAAATCCTGGGAAAGAAAGGAGAGGCAGAAGGTGTCACAACCCCTGGCATGAAATTATAAGGTTATTGGAATAAAATTAGCATGGTACTGGCATAGAGACAGACCTGAGGATCAATGAAACCGATTAGAAGACACAGACACAACTGCAAACACACTCAGCCACCTTATCTTTAATAAAGGGGAAAAACATGTTCACTGAAAAATGATAGTGGGAAATCTTTAATAAATGATGCGGGAAAAACTGGCTTCCACAAGCCAAGGCTAAAACTAGACCTAAACCTCTCACCATGCACCAAGATACAGTCACAATATGTAATATAACCCGTGTTAAATTTAAAGAATAAAAAAATTTTAAAAATAAAAAAATAAAAAAAGATACAGTCACAATAAGTCAAAGATTTAAATATTAAAACAGAAACACTAAATCTTCTGGAAGAAAATGTTGGTATAAATCTTAAAGATATAGGGGTAGGTAGAGAGTTCTTGAAAAAAAACCAAGATGCACTGGAAATACTTCAAAGAATCAACAACTGAAAGCTCATCATTTTGAAAACTTTCTGCATTTCAAAGCAAATCTCCAGGAGTAAAGAAACTGGGAAAAAATTATAGCTGACTGAAAAAAGCCTTATATCTAGAACATACAAATAATTTTTAAAAATCAGCCTCCTCAGCCAGGCGTGGTGGCTCATGCCTGTATTCCCAGCACTTAGGAGGCTGAGGCAGGAGGATTGGTGCGAGTTCGAGACCAGCCTGGGCTACAAAAGTGAGCGCAGGACCAGCCTCAACTGCATAGTGAGACCCTGTCTCAAAAAGACAAAAAAAAAAAAAAAAAAAAAAAATCAGCCTCCTCAAACTCAAAGACCCAATCCAAAAATGGGCATCTGAGATCAATATAAACTTCTCAGAGAAAGAAATACAAATGACAATTAAATGTGTGAAAAAATGTTCAACATCATTGGTCATTCAAGAAATGCAAATTAAAATACCACCAAGATTACATCTCACTCCAGAAAAAATGGCTAACATCAAGAAGTCAATCAATAACAAATACTGGAAGAGCTATACACAAAAAGGAACACTTCTCCATTGGTGCTGGGAGGGCAGACTGGTATAACCAAGGTAGAGATTCCTTTAAAAGCTAGAATTGAATAATCGCAGCACTCGGGAAGCTGAGGCAGGAGGATTGGTGCGAGTTCGAGACCAGCCCGGGCTACAAAAGTGAGGTCAAGGCCAACCTCAACTGCATAGCGAGACCCTGTCTCAAAAAGACAAAAAAATAAAAAAAAATTTAAAAATAAAAAAAAATAAAGTAAAAGCTAGAATTGAAGATCTCAAGCGAGCTCTTACCCTCCTGGGTATTATTCCAGAAGAACTGAGAACTTCATGCCACAGTGATATATGTGCACCCATGTTTATAGCAGCCCAATTTGTCATAGTGAAATCCTGCAAACAACCCAGATGCCCATCAACTGAGGAATGGGTAAAGAAGATGTTGTATGTTTGCACAATGGAGTATTACTCAGCTATCAAACAGGATAAATTTGAGTCATTTGTCAGTAAGTAGATGCAACTAGAGAACATACTCTTAAGTAAAATAAGTCAGACACATGCACAAACACTGCATAGTCTGCTTAGTGGGAGAACCTGAAAAGAAGACTTGAATCTGAAGCATGCAATAGATAGTGAGAAAAGAGAATGAACTTCTTCAGAAGTGAAGAGCTACTGAGGAGGAGGAGGACAGAAGGGGAAGTGGGGAAAGAGATTTATCTATGGATGCAAGCGGGATGGTTTGGACAAGTGTACTGCGCATCTCTGCTGGTCTGTGGAAAGGAGCAGCGAATGCTTAACTTGTTTGGTCTCCTTTCCTCGATTGTTTGTACTTCTTTGCTTCTTAATTTCTTATACATTTCTTTCTTTTTTTTTTCCTTTCTTCTTCCAATTTTACATGCATATACCTGGTAATAAGAAATAACTAGTTGGAAGACAACATTGTGTTACAACAAATACTGTGAAATTCACACTACTTTGTTCAGTGAAAATCTGTGTCACTTGTAAATTTTTCTGTTTGAATTCTAACTTGTACTCTCTTTAAAAAATTAAAAAATAGATTTCTGGTTTATATTTTCAGAAACAATAAAAGTATATTATTTAATCAAAAGGATTGGTGCTAAGTCATCTAATGTTGGTTTTGGACTCTAAATAACGAAGTGAATCTAAAATGCTAAAGAAGTTTTGACTGTGATGCTAGACACTGTCACAATCTGAATAGGTGATTTAGAAAATCAGTGTGAGAAATTATAAAGCTGCAGGCATAAGATGAAGAAATAAAAATTATCATAAATCAATATAAAAGGATCCACTAAGGAAAACCCAGAAAAGAAAGTGAGAGACATGGTCACCTTTTTCAACAATGGAATTATTTTTCTCATAATCAGAAAAAGATTTTATTCTGGTTTGAAAAGTCTTTTGGAAAATGAGCCAAAAACAGACTCAGGGTTACGGTGTTCAAAACAATGGCCTTGCAACATGCTGCCACCCTACTTCCAGGCCCTCAGAGTATGTCATCTTACCTGGCAAAGGCAGATTAGGATTGTGGATGAAAACTTTGCTCTTCATTTGGCCTCAGGACATGGAGATGCGCCTGAATTCTCTAGAGGGACCCAATGTCATCCCATGAGTCCTTGAAGTGGAAGAGGAAAGCTGAACAGGAAAATTAAAGGAAATGTAATTGCCAAAGAGTCGGAAAAAATGACCCAAGGACTCAGCCTGGTAGTGCTAGCTATGGACAGGGAGGAAAGGTCCCTGTGACCAAGTGAGTGGCTCCCATAAACTGGGGGATCAAGCAAGCAGGACTCGCCAGAGATCCCTGGAAAAGGAGAGCAGCCCTATTGGCACTTGACCATGGCTGCCGGAAGTCTGTGTCAGTTTTCTGCTCACTGGAATTGTAAAATAATAATTAGTCTGTGCTACGGTAAACCACTGCATTTGTGGCAACTTATCACAGCAGCAAAATAGACTATAAGAGCTAACCATGGTCAGGAGGCATTTTTATTTTCAAAGTCAAAAGCGAAGTCCTGCACCCATCCATTTAGGATGAGTCTGAGGTACACATAAGACTGAAATCAGATTGCCCTCACATTTATCTCCCATGGTACTTAACAGCATTACTCAATTATAGAAGAGAGGCAGTGAAATGTGACCTCAGAAATTTAAGGTCGCTTCAGACAATAATCTGATGTAGGAAGAAGGAAAAGATCCTCTCCAACATGCCAGGCAAGTGCAGGCTTCACCTACATCTTCTCAAATGTAAGCAAATACATAAAGGAAACAGTCCAGTCGCCCAAGAAATGGTAAAACGACAGTGCATTCAAACAGTGATGGAGAACTGCTTTCTCAGAAGGCAATAGTGAAGGGCACATTAGCAAAAGCGCCAGGAGTCTCACCAAGGATCACTCAGGTGAGAGGTCAGTTCTCATGAAGTTTATATCCTAGGTGGGAAGGGAAAACTATTTTTAAAAAAAAGCACACAGCAAGTAATATCAGATTATAAATACCACTCAAAAGAAAGATAAGCCAAGATAAGGCACTTGAGAGTGATAAAGCTGGATGAGAAACGCATTCATTAGGAATAGCTCTGAGTGTTGTTCCGATAACATAATCTTTCATTGAGAATCTGTTTGTTAGGTAAATAAGCTGTGTAAAATATAGAACAAAATGCCGTTATAGAGAAACAATAAAATGAGGCTGAAACAAGGTTCGTAGGCTTTGTGAACAGCAGATAGTTGGCATGGCTGCTTGGGCTTCCTCCCAATATGGTGGCAAGTCCCAAGCACGTACCCCGCAAGCATCCCAAGTGTCTACCGTAAACTAACCTTGACATACCTAGAATCACTTCTGCTGCAGTCCCACCTCTACCCATACTCACAGGAAAGAACACAGACCCCACTTCTCTATGGGAGGAATGTCAAAATCATGCTATAAAAAAGTACTGGCCTATGGAAGGGGGCAGTTTGTGCTTAAATTTTTAATCTCCTTTTTGCAATTCTTTTACCCTTTTCTTAATTTCTTATATATTTCTTTTTTTCTTTCTTCTTCCAATTTTGCATGCCTGTATCTGATAATATGAACAACTAATTTGAAGGCAACTCAATGTCATACAACAGAACTGTGAAATTCCTATCATTCTGTTTAGTGAAATCCTGTATCATTTGTAATCTTTCTGTTTTAATGCTACTGTGTACACTTTTCAAAATAAAAATTAAGAAAGATTGGCGCATGCCTGTAATCCCAGCACTTGAGAGGGTGAGGCAGGAGGATCGGTGTGAGTTCAAGACCAGCCTGGGCTACAAAAGTGAGCACAAGGCGCAGCTGGCAGGGCACTAGCAGGGTAGCCCATAGGACTGGAGGCCTCGAGGACTGCCTGCATGGGCCGCCTGCGTGGGTGGGACAAGAGGAGGTTGAGGCATGGAAGAGCAGGCCCAGGAGGGAAGCTTTTGGGCCACACTGTTCACATCCGCACCCATGGATAGCACTGAGGTTAGGAATTTAGCATCAAAACTAAGTTAAAGCTAACAAAATGATAAAGGGCTATTGAAATTAAAAAGCACATCCATAAATTTCTTCTCAAGTTTTTAATCCTTATATTGATAACAAGTAAATAAAGACCTTAAGGTTTGAGTATATTAAAAAAAGAAAGGGGAAAAAGAAAAAAAGTAATGTTTATTGAAAGTGTTAATGTTTAATTCTTTGATCAATCTTATATACCTATATCTATTAATCTAAACTGATCTGATGATAAAAATATGTAATATAACCATTGTTAAATTTCAATAAATAAAAAAGAAATACGTAAATAGTTAAAATAAATAAATAAATAAAAATGCTTATGTCACTACCCAAAAAAAAAAAAGAGTCATATTTTTTCTAAAAAATAGAAAATCAGGATCCTTTTTCAAGGGCCAGCCAAATAGTTTACTGGATTAAAGCGCCTGCAAGCAGGTGTCGAGGCCGAGGGTTGGCTCCCGGCCCTACTGGGCTGGCCGTGTCCCCGGGGCATGCTGAGATGGCAACTGAGACTGGGTGTGGTGGTGCGCACCTGTAATCCCAGCTCTTGGGAGGCTGTAAACAGGCGGATCACTACAAGTCTGGTCTAGTAGTGAGACCCTGAACACCCTGGAGACCCTTTTCTAAAATACAAATATATACATATATATATATATATATATTTCTCAATGAAATGAAATAGAGAATTGTCTCTCAAAATCTTACTTGACTAAAAGTGATTTATGAAAAGAGAAAATTTGAATAAAGAATGTGCAAGCAGCTCGCAGTTACCCAGCACTTGCTAGAACAGCTCTCCTTGAGCCAGGCAGCTTACCGTATTATCTTAATTACTCTTCCCAGCAATCAAGTGCCCTCTAGATCCTGCTATCATTTCTGTCCGTTCACATGAAGGCCCGAACGTTAAAAAGCTCAAGATCCCTGTAATCTATCAGCTAGAACTGGCACACTCCCGCCCAGGCAGACCTCAGGCTCTTGGGGCCCCAGACCTCAGCACTGCAGAAGATACTGAACGGTGTGTCAGAGGTCACCCCAAAAAGACAATGAAGCAGCATGATTTCCCCAGTGAGCTCCTTAAAACTTTTGGACAGCTGATAATTCCTATGGAACTTAAACTACTTCCGTAAAAAAGGAGAATTAGTTTGGCTCTGGGAAATGTTTCTTCTGGCTCAGCAACAGTTTTCTTTCTTACTTCATTTCTTTCTTTTTTTTTTAAGAATTTTATTTATTTTTTTCTTGTTTCAGAACTTTTGTTTGTTTATTTATTTTTATGGCCGGCTCAGCCTGCCCTGAGGGCAGGGCTGGCACAGCATGTGGTGCCGGGGATCGAACCGCGGTCCCTGAAGCTGCCTAAGCTTTCCTAAGCAGGCACTTTAGACCACTGAGCCATTTCATTAGCACACGCTCCTAGTGCAAAGAGCCCAGCTTCACCTTAGGGTACACACACACCTTGATCCTTTCTCGTTTCCCTTCCCCTCCACACCCACATCCCTCCCTCCGTCTCTAAATCCCCCTTCCCCATTTTCATTATTATAATTACGTTATTAGTTCATGTTTATGAAATATAATGCTTGGATTCCTTATGGGTATTTGGTACCTCCATGTGTCGTTGTTTCTACCTAGACATCCCCGTCCACACCTCTCTCCCTGTCTCTGTCTCTCTCTCTGTCTCTCTCTCTCTCTGTCTCTCTGTCACCATGTCAAGTCATGCCATGTCACGTCATGAGCTGTCTCTCCACTGTCATGCTCCTCTGTCATGCTGACCTGCCTTGGAGACAGCCAACCACAGACTGAAACCTCTACAAAGTGTGGGCCAGCTCCTTAGGGTGATGGGTGGCAGGTACTGGGTCTCAGCAAGCAGCAAATAACCAAGACAACATGATGCCTTTGCATCCTTTCACTTCTCCTTCCAGGGCACTTGTAGGTTAGCTCAGTGGTTTAAGCACCTGTATGGGCAACCCAGTCAGGCACAGGGGATGGCAGTTCAATCCCCAGACCTGCCCTTAAAGCAGCCTGAGCCAGCCAAAAAGAAATTCTTCTCACTTCTTCTTCCTTATACCACCTGGTCTCTTGAATACTTTACTACTTTCAAAAGTTGTCTTCCTGTGCCTTTATATCGATGCTTTTTATTTTGTTTTTAATCTTTATTTGTAATCTCTTATTTATTTATTTATTTATTTATGTGCTTGGTACAGAGTCTCACTAAGCAGCTCAGATGTATAGTAATGTTCCTGTGTCAGCATCCCCAGTGCTGAGATTACAGGTGTGCACCACCATGCCCTGTGTCAGTGGCCGCCATCCTGGGTTCCAGGGCCCACACAACATGTGGTACCAGGGATCAAACAGGAGTCCAGATGCTTAGACCACTGAGCTATCTCCCAAGCTCTACATCAATCTTTTATTCTGCTCTTTATTTCTACTTTAAATTATTCAAATGCAAGAAACCATACAGTATTTAGACCTTTATATATGATTAATTCACTTAATGTTTCATTTTCTAAGTGTGTTCATTTTCCTGCAAATGTCTTAAACTACTGGCTATCTGCAAGCAGAAGTTAGACCCATGTAGTAAGCTAAAATCAAAAGGGGTCATTTTAGATTTTGTTATATAACCACAAGTCTAACTGGTACAGTTAAAGGTGACATATGAATAGTTCTGAGAGTATATCCTTTCCTAGGCTGTGTTCGCTGCTATTGTTACTGCTGTTTCTACTACTCCACCCAAGTTAACATAACTGTTTGAATCAGTTATTCTTCCTGGTATACCAACACTGACGTTGCAAAGGATCAAACACGACAGGATAGGTCAGTGCCAAGGAACCAGGGGCTGGCCCAAGGAGGCAGCAACTTCCCCTCATCAGTAACTGAAGAGGTAAGATCTTCCAGCAGACTCAAAATTCAAAATCCAGATATAGCTTGAAGATATCTCTGAGTAATTTTGTTTTGTCATTTGCTTCTTGGTTTTTTTGTTTTTGTTTTTGTTTTTGTTTTTTCTGAAGAAAATCTTACACATTTACATCTGGTAATCTGAACAACTAGTTTAATGATAACATCATGCTTAGACAGATACAGTGGCCAGGGTTCAATCCCCAGGCATGCTGTGCCAGCCCCACCTCTGAGGTATGCTGAGATGACCATTGAGACTGGGCATGGTGGTGCGCACCTGTAATCTCAGCACTTGGGAGGCTGATAACAGAAGAATCAGTATAAGTCCAATCTGTGTCATGAGAACCTATAGACCTTGAAGACCCTCTACTAAATGCATTGTTAAAAATACAATAAAATAAAGATAGCATCATGTAACACAGCAACCACTGTTGAATTCCTATTACTTCGTTTAGTGAAATTTTGTATCATTTCTAATGATTTTTGCTCATTATTTTGTAGTCTTTCCAAATAAATAACAGAAATAAAGTTACTTTCCATAAGCAATTTACAAGTGTCAATCCTGCAATTAACCTAAAAAGAAACAGGAAATGAGAAGACATTTAAACAAGACGCAACCCAAGACTTCCATCCCTCTCACCAAAGGCAAACCTAAGGGGCAATAAGGTAGAAGTGTTTGAATGCAGCCAATCTAGACTCTCTAAAATGAGACCAGCAGAATGAACAAAGCAAATGAGTGAAGCTCCAGAAAAAAATAAATCAGAAATAATTTCTCAGATACCTATAGAGATGGCGACTATAATGAAAGACATGCTTAGTGACTCTAGAGCATATGCAAAATTTAAAAATAGAGTTTAGGAGAATGATGAAAACCATGAATGAACAGCACAGGAAGCAAATGAATTCCATGAAACAGATTCCAATAGATGTGCATCAGAATGAAAATTCCATTAAGAGTAAATACAGCGGAATGCACTGAACCAATGTGAGGATATCAACTACAGAAGACAAAAGTCACAGGGAGCAATCGCAAAAAGAAAGATTCTGTTAAGAAAATAAAGAGCAAGGAAATATGAAAAATCAACTCAGCAGGTACAAGATGGTGCAGATGATAACAAGATTGACTGGAATCAATAAAAAAAAAATGGAGTGACTGCAAACATTTTTTTAAACCCTGTACACTGAAATCATGACAAAAAAAAAATTTAAAAAAAAAAACTTCCCTAGCAGGAAAAAGTAATTTGGCATACAATAATTAAAGAATATAGAACTCCAATTAGGCATAATGAAAAAAAAAAAAAAAAAAAAAAAAAAAAAAAAAAAAAAAAAAAAAAAAAAAAAAAAAAAAAAAAAAAAAAAAAAAAAAAAAAAAAAAAAAAAAAAAAAAAAAAAAAAAAAAAAAAAAAAAAAACTACATGAAGGTATACAATAGCCAAGATTCCATAAATTCAACAGAAGAACCAAATGTTGGAAGTTGTTAGAAAAAATATCACGTGTAAAAATCAGTGTAGAGATAAAAAAATTAGCATCTCAAGAAGCAAGAGCAATAAACAAAGCCCGAGGACAGTTGTAGTCTGTTACTTGGGAATTCTGGGAAGCTGGGATTCAAGGAGGCACATAACAGCTTATGCTGATGGCTCCTTGTTTGTTGTCTTCTCCCTTGCTTGGGATGCTAATGGCTGTCTCCTCCCCTGCTTGGAATGACTTTAATTAGCATTTGTGGGAACCTAGTGATAAGGAAAAGGTGGAAGTTGATAGAGAACTCAGTCCTCACGTGATCATGTTCAATAGCCCAAAATAAAGCTGAGATGCTTCAGGGGTCCTGGGCTCACTTTGAGAGAGACAGATCTCAGTGAGACTCTGAGCTAAATTCATCAGGTCTTCTCATTGTTTCTTTCGGCACGGACATGACATACAACACTTCAGAATCACAGCAGACTTTTCAACATAAACCCTCATGTCAAAGAGAGCTTGGAACGAAGTATTTCAAAGCCTAAAATAGTCCAACCTCCAACCCAGATTCATGTACCCCAAAAAGCTGTCTTTCAACATTGATGAAGAAATGAATACTTCCATGACAAAAACACCTAAGGAAATCCATGGGCATCAACCTAGCACTCCAAAATATTTTGAAGAACATTCTAGAAAGAGAAAACAAGAGCTGAAACTCCACAAAACCCTACAGAATGTATCCAAGAAGTTAAACAGAGTGTCTTTGTCATTTTTCTCACTGTTAAAACAAAATATCCAACACTAAAAGTTAAAAGGGAGAAAGGCTTATTTAGCTCACAATGATGCTTCTGCCTATAATCCCCTGGCTCCAAGACTGGGGAGTATATGGGAGCGTGGTAAGAGTTCATGATGACAGAATACAGAAAAAGCAAGGAGAAATGGGTGGGTGACTTTTTCTGTCTTTTATATTGAACCCAGTTTACTAGATCACAGCAGTGCCAATCCACTCAGTGGACTAATCCAGCAATCACTCACTCTTAATCCCAGCATAATTAATCTCAGCCCAGCACTGCACTATTAATCAAACACACACTCTAGATTCAGCCACTTACGAAAAAAAAAAAAAAAAAAGTCCTTAGGAGCACATGAGGCTTTTGGGGACATCTGCTTACAAATGACAACACTTGGCCTTGGACATCTGTAAGACTCATGTGCATCTTTTTATACAAAAGGCATCCCTCCAGTCCATCTCCACGAGTTGCCACAGAACCAACAGCTTCAGCTTTGCTGAAAAGTCCAAATCCAGATTGTTGTCTGGTATTTAAACCAAACTTTTCACTGAGAGATGCTATACAAATGAAAAGAATGTTAAATATTTCCAATGTTTAATAGCAAAAGATAAACATTACCCACCAAAGCTACAAACAGGGGCATATCAAGGAACAGGGCCAAAGTGAGTCCAAAATGCAGCAGGGCAAGCATAAAGTCCTGCAGGTCCACATGCAGCATCTAAGACAGTTTATGGCAAGATGTGACCATCAAAGGGCTTGGGCAACTCGGCCCCAGTGACACTCCTAGGAGTTGTCGCTCCCCCGGCTTCTCCTGGCCAGTTTTGCTCACTGCTTGCAGCTTTCCACAGACAACCTGCATTCCTGGTTTCACCGCGTTTCTGGGGCAGGCGCTGCGCCTCTGGCTTTGCATTCACAGCTCCACGTGCTGCTCTCTCATGGGCGCGCTGCCTGGCCTCCCCAGGCCTTCTTCTGAAATCTAGACAGACGCCTCCCAATCCTGCGGCTCTTCCATTCTTCATGCAGCTAAAACTAGCACCACATGGATGGTGCCAAAGCCTGCCGCCAGCATGAGCAGTAGCCAGGCTTCTGTCCCTAGGCTGGAGGGGTTGAGTGCTCTGACCACTGAACACTCCGTTTCCAACTCCAAAGACCCAACTGTCTCAGCCACTGTCACTCTGGAATGTGGTACTCTGGAGGTTTCCTCTCAAAGCACAGGCTTTTGTGTTTGCAGTTTTGAGGCTGCAGAGGCAGATGCTCCAAGGCCATTTTTCTATTCTTTTTTTATATTTTTTTTGCAGCAAACACAATCTCCTGTCCTTTATCTTTGCAGTCCAAAGACTTACTAGAGCTTCCTTTCTAGCTAAACTCACATTTTTTAATATTATGGAAAAAATATAAAAACAAAATGTCATAACAAGATGGTAGGAGAATAATAATTATCGATGCATTGCATAGTGATATCTTTAACATGGTTACTCAGAATATGAGTTATGGACGTAAAAATTCTCTGATGGACATCAGCAAAATCCTTTCCTTTCTATGAACTAGGAGACACTAAGTACAACTTATAACTGACTTGCAATTTTTCTTCCTTTTTCTTCCCTTCTTTCCCCCCCATCCTACTTTCTTCTTCCTTTTAAACAATTTTTCCCATTTCACAACATCTATTGTACATTTTAGACCTTATCTATTCAATATTTGCACAGGTACATCTGATATGCCCCATCCATTCTTCTCCCAGGACTTACAAAGGCCAACAGCTGTCCTGCTCCTGTACGAGTGTGCTTCATTTTGCAGAATTGGGGGTTCCAGGTACTGGCATCTGACCACAAACCCTTTTCTACCTTAAAAATGAAAGGGATTGATTACAGGATCCACTGTGCTCTTCCCAAAGAAGATGCTTAGTAGCACAGACAATAGTCCAGGGAACACTTTGCAACCTTTTGCAGTCAGTTCTGATTTATCGCACAAACGCCAGGCCTCTCATGTCACATGGTTTTATGAACCTCTCTGTGGTCTTCTGCATCTATAAGCCAATGAATAGATATGACATCTGACTCCAGGAACTGTCCACTCACCTGAGGCCATGGAGCTCAGGCAGTTCTTCACTTAATAAGCCATTTAGATGCAATGGGCAAGTGGGAAAAAAGAGGCTCCTTCGAGCTAGCTTAACTCTTTCTCCAGTGAAGTAGACTCACTGGAAATCAAGGCAAGATGACATTTCATGCTTGGATCCAGAATGGAGCTACACTCTCAGAAGCTGCAGGTTATAATTTCCTTTCCTGCTCTGTTTACATCGCCACCATGCAAATAAGTAATAGTGCAGAATAGATAGAGATTTTCCACATAAAGAACTTGAGGCAGCCCTGAAGAAGAAAGCTTCCCAAATGGGGTGTCACAACAGTGACATTTGGTGCGTGGGTTGGAAGTAGCCACGGGGGATGACCACTGTGTCCCACAGAACATTGGAGCCCAGACTTCTCCCCGTGGCCCTGAGCACCCTCCTCTCTGTGTGCATAAAAGCTGTCATTTTCTGCACATGGCATGGTGTGGAAATAAAAGGTTATGAAGCACTGCTACCGCATCCGTTAAGCTGGAGAAGTTACTGTGTCAGTTTTATAGAAACCAGAAAATCATCAAGCAAATTGCCAAAGTCGAGGACATGCCCAGGATGCCTTCAGCTTTCACATTTTCTTCCTTGCAGTAGGTATGCAGAAAAGAACCCTCTCCTCAAAACAAATAGCTCCTTATAAGTTGGTATGGGCCACCCTGCTGGTGCGGGAATGCAAAGTACTGCAGCCCCTGGGGAAAACACTTTGGCAGTTCCTCAAAAACCTAAGCATTAAGGTTACCATGGGACCCAGCAATTCCACGTTTAGGTACATAACAAAAAAAATGGAAAATTGGCACTGAAATAAAAATATCTGTGTGCCGGCATATTGACAGCCACAGTACTTACAACAGCCAAAGATGGAAGCAGCCCGTCCTTCCCTCAGCAGGAAAGTAGCAAAGCAAGTCTTGGTGCATCTGGGACAGAGCATCATTCAGCCATAAGAAAAAAAAATGCCTGAGCTGCTGAGCAAGCTTCAGGGTGGAACCTTGAGAGCTTCCTGCTAAGGGAAGGGAGCCTAGCACCGAAGAGCTCCTAGCATACAGTTTCTTCAGGTGAAGTGTCTAGACTATGAAATCCATCGAGGAGAGTGCAGATTTGAGGTCCCTGAAAGGGGGAAGGCTAGCAACTGCTTACTTAGTACATGAGGGGTGATGAAATGGCCTGAAAGCAGTCAAAGGTGCTGGCAGGGCAATACAATAAAGATCTTACATGCAATAAATCTGATGATTTGACATGGGTAATCTGGGGGCCGGTGAGACGGCTCAGGGGTCTAAAGCGCCTGCTTAGGCAAGCTTAGGCCACCACAGGGACTGCAGTTTGATCCCCAGCACCACTGGGGTGCTGCGCCAGCCCCACCCCCAGGGCAGGCTAAGCCTGCCATAAGAATAATTTTTTAAAAAACACAAGTAAGCTACCTAGCAACCAGGCCCAGCACATGGTGAGACCAGCCTGGGCCCACCAGAAACTCATTCAACCAGCAACTAGGCCCAGCCTGTGAGTGAGACCACCCTGGGCCATGTGAGTGAGACCACCCTGGGCCTGTTGGAAACTCATTCAACCCAGAAACAAAGCCCAGCATGTGAGTGGAACTTCATCCATCAGACAGTCCCAGCGTGGAAAACTGCCACAGAACTCGCTGCAGAGAGAGTAGAGACAAGACCCACCCAGCTGATCCAGGAGCAGAACATCTTGCCAGAGTGGCACAGCAGGTTCACCTCCAAGGGCTGCAGCAGGAAGAAGTGGAGCTCAGCAGCTAGACCTAAGCCACACCCACCTGGACAAGTTTGAACTTGGTAGATCCAGGTCTTGTGCTAAGGTAAGAACTCTACCAAAGCTCTACACCAAGGATCAGAAGGCAGGGCTGTACAAAATGACAAAAAGAAGGAACAAAATGACAAAGAGCAGGAACAAAATGCACTCTCAGGTCCTGAACCCACCCAGAACAAATGCAATAACATGTCAATGACAACAACATGGAAGAAATTGGAAATCACACACCTGAAACCTCTGAAATAATAGCATCCGAAGTAAAGAAACAACTGCAGAAAGGTATAGAGGAAAGCAAATCAGAAATAACTTCTGAAGTAAAAAAAAAAAAAAAAAGAAATAATACCTGTAACAAAAGAAGTATTAAGTGCTTCTAAAGAAGACACTGATAACAAAAAATAGAGAAGAATAGAAAAATGATGGGACCTTGAATGAGCAATATAGGAAAGTAATAGAATGTATGAAGCAGATTCAAAGTGCTATACAGGCACTTAAAACCTCAATCACAAGCTGGCAAAACTGTTTCAGTGAAGGTGAAAATAGACTTTCAGACCTTAAAGACACCATCAAAAAAAGAAGAAGAAAAGAAAAGAAATAGGCAGAGTGGATTAAGAAGCAAAATCCAACAATGTGCTGTACAAGACTTCCTCTACCAGCTGACTGCCTTATCTTCCAAGCTTTGTCCCACTGGTAGTTTCAGCAGTTCTATGATTTGTACCTCAGGAACACAACTGTGTTCGTGAACCAAAAATAATGCTTTGTCCAGGCTTCATGGGGGATTGGCTTAGAAATAAAATTTGTGCGAGTTTAGAATTCAGTGTACATGCTGCCAAAGTCCTTAGCAATTTGAATGTGGGGAAATTTGAGAAATCATGTACTAAAAAAAAGGAAAAGATGCTCTAGACGATATATCTTAGTTTTGGAATACGTCTATAAAATAAATATGTGTGCATTGTTCTCAGATTCTATAATTATTTTAAAGAAAAAGTCACTGAGGGGCCCGGTGGGATGGCTCAGTGGTCTAAAGCACCTGCTTGGGGAAGCTTGAGCAGCTTCAGGGACCGCGGTTCGATCCCCGGCACCACATGCTGCGCCAGCCCTGCCCTCAAGGGCGGGCTGAGCCGGCCATAAAAAATGAGTGAATAAACAAAGGTTCTGAAACAAGAAAAAAATAATAAAATAAAAAAATTCTTTAAAAAAAATGATTTAAAAAAAAAGAAAAGAAAAAGTCACTGAAATCACATTTGCATTGTTAAACGGTAAATTCTCTTCTAATTCTAGAGAAATATATAAGAAAACTAGGAAGTCTATTGGTACCGCTTTTTGTCTTATGTGCTAGCTATTTCTCTAAAATAGGTATTAACTGACAGATCATTTGGACTCCAATCTGCCTCTTGACTTGGAATTTTTTTCTCTTTTCTTGTATTAATGTTTAGGTTCAGCCTTCCTTTAGGTAGCTTTTCCTGTTTTTCATGTGTAGCTTTTCCTGTTTTTCATGTGACAGTACGTGCCCTTGTACGGGTCATTCTGCTGCTGTCCACACCGCTGTGGTCTGAAGTTTCACACTTCCTGTGGTTTGGTAAATCCTGACATCCTGTGAGCACGTTTCGGACCACTGTTTTGATCCTTCACTTTGTTTTTTAATTCCATGAGGCTTTTCAATGTGTGTATATGTGACATGCATGACAACCGTTACTTCTCTCTATGTCGCCAACTGTGTGAAAGTTACCAACATAATACATTTTATTATATAAAAAATTCAAATAAAAAAGTAAAAAACTAAAATAATAATAATAATAATAATAATAATAATAAAGTAAAAAAACTAAATAAAAATAAAAAACATAGGTAACCTGGTGTCCCAGAAAACAATAGATCAAGGGGCTGGAGAGGTAGCTTAGCAGCATCAGCCCTTGTCTGGCAAGCGCAACGTCCTGAGTTTGATTCCGGCACACACACACACACACACACACACACACACACACACACACACACGAAAAAAAAAAAGCATTAGATCAGAAAGCAGAAAAATAAACTAAAAATAAAGTGAGGCGTCGGGCAGCAGGCTCTGAGCCTCGCATCCACTGAGTGCGAGGAGCCTGCGCACTGCTCCTTCCCCTTGGCGTGGCCTCTTTGCTGCAGAATGGCTTTACGCAGCATGGCTTCTGCACAACACCTCGGTGCAGGCCGCAGCACCCAGGGCAGCCTCTGGGCAGCTTCTGGGCAGCAGTGGATTGCGTATAAATTGGCATGTGCTACCCTTCTGGTGGGAAGAAGTACTGCAGCCCCTGGGTAAAACGGCTCCCTTCCTGCAGTACTGAGCAGAAATGCAGCAGAGAGAACAAACCAGGCTGCGCTTGCTGCGGAGGACACCCTGCACCCCAGCCCTAGCCCCGTTCTCAAGATAACCAGAAGCAGACAGCGAAGCCCACGTGCTGTAAGCCCTACAGGAAGCGGCGGCAGGAAGCAGGAACGTCCCTCGCTGGCCTCTGCTCACCTGACCGCAACTTCCGCCCATTTCACCCGTCAGGAGAGCGAGCCGCTTGTTTCTCTGAGGTGGAAAGCAAAGGCGGCGTGAGGTCCTTGGAACTCCAGGAAGCTACCAATCAACCGGAAGTGGGATCTCAGAGCCCAGAGTGGCACCACTGTGGCGCCGCTAGATCTTGTCACTGCTCTGACCCTGGGACGACAGAAAGGGTGACCACAAAACACGGTAAAGGTTTAAATTTGAAATATCTACCGTAGCGTTATGGTTTGTACCTAGGTGTCACCCCCCCCCCCAAGCCTCATGCCGTCATGGGGCAGCTTCCAGAGTTCGTCATTAATTCAAGATCCCGTGTTGGGATTATGGGTGCCAGCACTACATTTGAGCTGGGGCAGATAATCAGCAATGCAACAGGAGGGCAGAAAGGCCTGGGGGCTGCGGCAGATGCCGCTCCTCCCTTTGCCCCTTGCTGTTTTCCGCTCACAGCCGCCCTCTGCCGTGTGCCTCTTTGCCTTGGAGCAGCTGATTATAGACCGAAACCTCCACTACTGTGAGCTAAAGAAGCCTTTCCTTCCTTAACTTCGGGCGTCGGGGATTTTGTCCCAGAAACAAGAGAAAAGTAACTAAGACATGTAGTAAAACGCACATGGCCACGAGTCACCCTCAAAGTCCCCCTCCCTTCAGACACATGTGTCCCATTACTCAAGCCACTTTCTGAACCAGCTCAGGAAGTCCTCTTCCCTGAGTGTCTGCTCAGAAATCCTCTATGTTTCTGCTTGTTATGGTTTATGTCTAGTTGTCCCCCAAAGCCTCATGCAGTCATGGGGCAGGGACTTCCATAGATTGAGACTTGACTCATGAGTCCCTGGGATTATGTGTCTTAGTACTGATGCAGAGTTTGAGACTTGATCCATGATCCCCAGGATTATGTGTTTTAAGTACTTCTGGGATTATGGGTGTGGCCTAAGGTGGACATGCTGAGCAGAGAGCCTGATGTAATATAAAGAGGGACAGAGAGACAGACTGGTGCTGCTGCTCTCTGCTCCCCTGGTTGTCCCGTTGCCTCTGTTGCCACTGTTGCTGTTTCCACCACCATGAACTGGGTGCTCTCTGCCCTGCTCCGCTCAGCCTTGGGCCAGCCCAGTATGCACTGAAACCTCCAGTAACTGTGAGCTAGCTAAACCTTTCCTTCCTTCATTTTCAGAGTCGGGTATTTTTCCCAGCAACAAGTAAAAAGTAACTAAGACACCGCTTGAACAAACCTCAGACAGCAAAACCAAAATAACACCCCACTGGTAAACAGCTGCCCATCTCGTCCAGGGTGTTAGTTTCCTACAACTGCGGTAACAAATAACCAGAATGCAACAGAAAATTCTTTCCTGATAGTTCTGGGACCAAAACCCCAAGATCAAGGGGTCAGTGAGATTGCAATCCCTCGCAGGTTCGTCTCCCCTGCTCCTCACAGCTGCCTGCAGCCCTCGGAGTTCTGGGCTGTGGCTGGCAGCGCACTCCTGGCTCTACCGCCAGGGCCTCTAGGGTTTCTGCTCCATCTCTACGTCTGCTTCCTTAGGATGCCACAGCCTGCAGGTTAGAGCTGCGCGGTCCCTGGGGAGCTCTCTTCGTCACGTCTTCGAAGGCTCCATTGGCAAACCAGGTCTTCTGAGCTGCAGGTGGACGTTAATTCAGAGCAGTGGAAGCGGGGGCGAGGGGGCGCTGTTGACCCAGTGCAGAGGGGACAGTAGGAGGCGAGGCAGAAAGATGGGCATCGGGATTGCAGGAGGAGGACTACGGTCCCTGCAGCTTTATTCCCCCAGCTTCTGTGCGCCCCGTGGAGGATCTGACGCGCCAGGCACCTCCGCCTCCGGGACCCCTCCCTCTGCTTCCCTGGCCACCTCCAACCACCGCTACCTTCTCTATCCCGAGGGCCCCTTTGGCCCCTACGTTCCTCGCCTAAGTTTGCAAACCAGCTGTTCAAACAAGTTTTCACCCGCTTCGTTACATGCTGATAATTTCCAGACACTGAGCTTTCCAATTTGAAAGAAGAAATTTGGCTACCACAGTCCCCACCAGACGGCTGTCGCCTGAGTGGTAAAAGGACACTGACAGTGTCCCTGGGACCGGCAGAGTGCACGCCTGTGTGTAGATGCACCGCTCTTTAAAGCCCGCTGGGAGCCTCGCTTAATGGCCCTAAAGGAGAAGGAATATATGAAAGGGTTTTAATCAGAACACTGATATAAAAATGGAAGATCCAGTGGAAAGAGGGCTTTTTAGTATTGTTACTAATTCCCCTCGGCTCCTTTTAATAATGCCACGTGCAAGCCAGGGCCTTCGCCCTCTGCTGGCGCTGTGGGCTTCAGCTGGGCCGCCTCACACCCTCTGAGCGACTCCTGCTGCCTGCTTTCCAGGGCGGTGTGCTCGCCCAGCAGTTGGACCCTTCGGCAGAATGTCCTGGCCCCTGGCTCCAGGAGGCTGTCTCTGTGTGAACGTGCGCTCCCCAGCCCACAGCTGTTTCTGTGTTGGAGGCCACCCCGAGGGTGATTCCCTCTGTGGCCCCACACCTCAGAGCAGGGTCTGCCGCCATTTCTTCCAACGCCATGCGCTTAGCAGCGGTGCCAGAGGTCGGATCCGCTGTGTTCCCAAGATGATATTCAGCAGCATCAACACCCCCCCGCAACGATGACCAGTGGGTGCCAGGCAGCAAGGAGAATGCTGGGAGAAGGTGGGCCAACGCTGGGTTGCGAGACTCGCGCTGAACGCCGGCAAAGTCGCTGTGCAGCCAGCGGCCAGCTGTTCCCCCGCAGACAGAACATATTCACCAACAACCCTGAGAGGCAATGGCCAGAAGCTGGTGGCCGGTGAGACCCAGAGGAAAAGTCCCCGCTGGACTGCAGTATGCGCAGAGCCTGGAGAAAAGAGCCCAGAAGCCCTGCTCCAAGCAGAAGGAAGGAAACATGGAGGAACCAGGGGCTCCTTCAGAGGGGAGCCCCTACTACTAGTCACATGGCGAAGTCCTGGAGCTCGGTACCACACGACTTGGCCTACAGACAGCATGGGTGAGCCTGGGGACATCCACGTGGACGATACAGCCTGCCACAGAGGGACGCATGCGCCGTGGTCTCACTTGTCTGTGAAAGCTGCAATGGTTAAGAAAACAGGCGTGGGAATGAGGTAGGGGGCTAGGAAGAGGATAGCTCATGGGCCCCGGGTGCACTTCAACAGGAGGAAATGGAGCAGATGGGATTGGATACGTTGCCCACGGGACACCAAATTACAAGGAATTACAGAACTTTCACGAATTGGCCAGCGACCTATGTGCTCCCCTCCCCCTCTGGGAAGGCACAGAGGCCCAGTTCTTTGTTCCCTACCGGCTTTTACGGTTTCTTTGTTGCTATGGCAACTGGGCAGGAATGTGGTGCCTCCTATATCCTACAGGTGCAGGGTCGCTGCAGGAATGGGATACTCCTATGTGCTATAGGTGCAAGGTCTCCGCAGAGGGATTTATAGGTAAGCATGGGCAAACAGTCTGTCTCTTATCGCCCTAAATGGGGCCTGTCTTCTCCTTATCTCCTAGTATGTTTGTGAAGTTCTGACAGGGTCACATAGGCAAGGCTGCTTCACTGTAAACACTGTAGGCAGGGGTCCAACTAAAGTGAACTCTGCCTCAGTCTCCTCTACTCCTAAAAGTGAGCAGGGTGTTATGCTGGACGCCAGCCCTTACAAATCAACTTCTGGGGGCCTACAGCATTGGAGGGTCACGATGCGTAGCAACGCCCAGGTGGACATCTCAAGACAGCAGTCACAAAGGCTTTTCAGTGTTCCCAACAGAAAAAAAAAAAAAGTGAGCCAGATACAGTGCTGATTGCCTAGGATCCCAGCTGCTCTGGGGGATCACAAAGACCTGTCTCAAAAAAAACTGGGGCCAAGGCAGCACACCCAGGGAACCAGGGCAGAGACAGCGCGCCCGGCATATGGGGCCGGGGATTGAACTCAGGTTCTTGTACTTGCCAGGTCAGTGCTTATTCCTCTGAGCTATCTCTCCAGGCCTCCCAAAATCAAAACTTTTTAAAAACTTCCCAAAACCTGAGATGTGGATGTGACCCAGTGCAAAGCTCACAGTACGAAATCCCTAGTCAGAGAAAGAAAGAGATAAAGAGAGAGCCAGAGAGAGAGAGACAGAGACAGAGAAAGAGAGGCAGAGAGAGACAGAGACAGAGAGAGGCAGAGAGAGACATAGAGAGACAGAGAGAGTCAGAGAGAGACAGAGACAGACAGAGAGGCAGAGAGAGACAGAGACAGAGAGAGGCAGAGAGAGACATAGAGAGACAGAGAGAGTCAGAGAGAGACAGAGACAGACAGAGAGGCAGAAAGAGAGACAGAGACAGAGAGAGAGAGACAGAGACAGAGAGAGGCAGACAGAGACAGAGAGAGAGAGGCAGAGAGAGACAGAGAGAGACAGGCAGAGAGAGACAGAGACAGAGACAGAGAGAGAAAGGCAGAGAGAGAGAAAGGAAGAAAGAATGATCTTTGGTGATAGATATTCTCATCCAATCATTCATGTACTGAGATGCTATACATATCATACTTGTGATTACTATGTATTAATTTAAAAAAACAAAAATATCTTTAAAGGAAAAACCATAAAATGTACATATTTTTGTGTATATACATGCATATAATTTTTTAATGTGACTACAGAATTCAAGAAAGGCTACCAGGATAGTTTCTAAACTAATATGACTGGTACCCTTATTAAAAGAGGAAAGTTCCACATGCAGAAAAAGAATGTGGGCTGGCGAGGTATCTCAGCAGACAAAGCACCTGCTCAGGCAAGTGCAGGGACCAGGAGGGATCCCGGCACCACATACCACACCAGCCCCACCTCCCAGTGCGCTGAGCCGGCCACTGAGACCAGGGTTGACGGTGCACACCTGTAACCCCAACACTGGGGAGGACAAGACAGGAGGATCACTATGAGCCCAAGCTATGTACTGAGACCCTGTATCAAATGCATTTTAAGAAAGAAAAAAAAAGGGGCCCAGCAGATGGCTCAGTGGTCTAAAGCGCCTGGTTAGGAAAGCTTGGGTAGCTGCAGGGACCGAGGTTCGATCCCTGGCACCACATGCTGTGCCAGCCCTGCTCTCAGGGCAGGCTGAGCCAGACATAAAAATAAATAAACAAACAAAAAGTTCTCAAACAAGAAAATAAAAATAAAAAATAAAAAAAATTTTTTTTTAATTTTTTAAAAAGAAAGACAAGAAAGAATGTGAAATAGTAAGGAATCACAGAAAGTATGTAGCCAACAGCAAGCCCAAGAGCCAGACCTGGGACTGGGAAACGAATCTCCACATCACAGCCTCCCACCATCCACCTGCTGGCACCTCCCACAGCCTCCAGAACCTGGCAGCCAGAGCTGTCAGTCACCCTGTGAGTCCCGCCCTAACATTGCCATGGCAGCCCTTGCTAACTAGTACAAATAGAGACCCCCTTCATTTCCTCCTTCTAGGTCCATGAGGAAGTGAAAGGACAACAGAAGGGAACCCAGGCCAGGTTCCCTCAGCCAGCGGTGCTGCCAGCCTGCCCCTGTGCCACTGCTTCAGCGATGCTCTACCTTCAGATATATGGGGCAGCTGCCAGACATGCACACCTGGAACCCTAGCACTTGGGAGGCTGAGGAAGGAGCATCTCTATGAGTTCGAGACCAGCCTGGGCTACAGAGTGAGCTCATGGCCAGCCTGAACTGCATATGAGACCCAAAAAGGGAGTGGGGGTCTGTGGATGTAGCTCAGTTCCAAGGCCCTGGCTCAATCCCCAGAGCCAAAAACAGGGGGGCCCAAGTAGCTAGTGACATCAGCCAAATTATTTTAACATGCTATCTTCTGATCTAGCAATTCCACTTACAAGACCATAGAAAATTTCTCTCAAGCATTGAAAGAGGCAGATAAGACGTTTACTGTGGCATTTTTCTACTATTCATTGATTTAATTTTTTATCTGAAAAGAATTTAAATTTTCAAAACTTCATAGGGAAAAAACGGACATGGCCTGATCAGGAGTCCCTGGCCCAGAGTGGCACAGCGTGGGCATTCCGGTGTATTTTTCATCAGCTTTCGTTCTTTCTCACCATTTTCACACAGATCACTTACGTCCCAACCCTGCAATCCTAAACACTTCAGTATGGCTTCTCTAAGAAGAAAGATACCATCTTACATAACCACAATAATACAGTTATCAACTTAGGAAAACTTCGCGTGGAAATGGGGACACTTTTCGTTCAGTCCACCTTCAACATTTCAGTTGTACCAACTGACCCAAAACTGTCTGGGGGGTTCTTTTAGTTGTCTGCCAGACTGAGTCCAGGAGGAAGTGTTGCACTTCGTTGCTGTGGTTCCTAGGTCTTCTTTAGTCTGGAACATTCTCTCAGCCTTTCCTTGGCTTCTAGAACTGGAGTCTACTGAGGAACACAGTCCATGTTTAATAAATGGAGATGCATCCTGCCCAGCTGCAAAGGCCTCACACTTACGGCAAGCTCCTGAGGCTTGGGTCGAGCTATCCCCTCTAAGTAAGAGAGGACCGGCCTTTGTCCTTCCCCTACCCACTAGGGAGAGAGGGGCCCAGTCTCTACACACTCTTTGAGTTTTGGAAGCAACAGAAGCCATGTTTCAAGGTCGGGTTTTTTTTTTTTTTTTTTTTTAACCTGAAGACACACAGAGTAACCTTCTCAGTCCAGAATATTCCTCTCTCCCAGCTTTCCTGGCAGCCCGGCCACCACTGGCCAACAGAATGCCTGTGAAAAATCCTACACCACGTCATCTCCCACTGGGGACATTTTATAACAAAGGGAGCAACTCCATGGCTCATGCGTGTCAAACTCCCTAG
This sequence comes from Myocastor coypus, assembly GCA_004027025.1. NCBI lineage: Eukaryota > Metazoa > Chordata > Mammalia > Rodentia > Myocastoridae > Myocastor > Myocastor coypus. The sequence goes on from PVJA010006387.1 coordinate 30,476, forward strand.
TGACCAGAAACAGATGGCCTGAATGCAGTGATGGAACCGAGTGAGGGCATGAAGAGATGGAAAGTGCGGAGAGGGACCGCACCTCGGCTTCTGCAGGCCTGAAGACAGAAGAACAGGGGCAGGAGGGACGGCGGGGGTAAGAGCTGAACCAGATCTCTCACCCAGCAAGGGCCTTGCTATCCCTGCAAGAAAGGGGAGGGAACTTGGCACTGTAAAATAAAGAAAAAAGAAGTGTTTCTGTTTCTAGGTTTGTGGTCAGCTGTTACAATAACAAACAAAAATAAATATATGAGTGTCCAAAATTTCTCTCTACGTATCTTTTCCTAGAAGAGAACTGAGGATGTTCTCCAGAAAAGAAAAAGAGGGAGCAGACACAGAAAGAATAACAGGTAGCAAGGCATAGTGGTGCATGAGTATAATTCCAGCACTTGGGAGGCTGAGGCAGGAGGATTGCCTTGAGTTCAAGGCCAGCCCGGACTTCCCAAGACCCTGTCTCAAAAAAAAGACAGATCTTTCCAAGCAGAAGATTTGTACTGAAAACATGGAATCAACATAAGGAGTTATACCACAAAAAGATAAACATTGAGCATTTTAGATTTTTTAAAAAAGAACTATTGTGTTTGAGGGAAATAAATTAAAGGCCGGATTTCTTCCCAAACCCTTCATATCTCCCCCAGAATCTCTGTGTTTGTTTCTCTTGTGATCAGTTCTAGCCACCACTTAAACATGACAAACCATCTTCACATACGATGAAACAACATTCGCACACGTTCACAGATCCCAGGGCTCGTGAGTCTGGCTGCGCACTATAAGGACTTCTGCTCTCGGTGCCTGGGACCAGCTCTGGGAGGACCTGAAGGCTGCGTGTGACGTGGAGATGCTCTGCACCTCTCTGCCTGGTGGCCACGGCTGCTGTCAGCTGAGTTCCCAGGTGTTATGCTGACCAGGTCATCTGCACTCGAGTTACCAGATCCGAGATCTTGTCCAGGCTCTTGATGTCCTGAACAAAGAACTAAGCTGGACAGCCAAAGGAGCTGCAAGACCAAAGATTTTATTTAAAGTACATTATTCACCGCTGGGTAGGACCCACCCACAGCCCACACCCTGAGCGTCCTGAAGCCTGAGAAAGAGCCTGGCAAGGACTCCAGGATGAGCTGTGGTGGCCGCAGAACCAGCTCCAGAGGAAGAGGCATCGAACTCAGGTCTGTGTGCTTGCCTGGAAGGCACTTATGCTACTGAGCTGTCTCCCTGGCCATGTTTTCTTATTTTTCTTCTTTTTAAAATGAACTGAAGTCTTTCTACAGCTATGTGCTTTTCTTTTATAACCATATGTTTATAAAACATTATAAGCCCCACTGCCTTAGGATTTCAACAAATTCAAACAGATTCTTTCTGCAGAGGATGCTATCATCGCCTGTGGATGCTCATGTTCCCGGAAGAACCTCGAATTCCCAGGGACTTTCTAGCCCTGCGGCTCATCATCTTCACTCCTCCTCAGATCACGTCAGCGCTGGGATTGCCAGGGAGCTGGATGCACTGGACCACATGTACCGAGGAGTACCAGTACCCTTCTGATGCCACTCCTGCATAGGACTCTGTTCTGGGGTCAAACGTTGACAAAATGAAGACTGACTTTCTACTTGAAGCCATAGCTAAATAGGGCAAAGAACAGCCGAAACAACCAGAATCAAAGAATTCATGCCCACATAGGATCCTGCAAGTCACATGATCAAAAGCCTGATCTTTCTTTCTGCATACACCTCTCTGATGTTTTTGGTCCTGGCTTGATGGTCCTGCTCATGGAAGCCCTTTTGTGACACACATGGAAGGCTCACGGCACAGCTTGATTCATGGGATGCGTTCATGAAATCTCATGTGAACGTCCATAGCCATCAAATATTCCCGATATCTTTCCCATAGACTCTCTCATTGCTTGGATTATGATGTATAATAGTAAATTGTGGAGCAACACAAAATGTAAAAGAAAAAGTACATTCTATAGAGTGACAGGGTGACACCAGGTGGGTCAGAAGCATTCATGGGGTGGGGGGCTTAGGGCTAAGGGCTGAAATGCTAAGGTTTGGGGCAGGTTTTAAGGGTTGTTCCAAGGTTTGACCCTGCCAGTGAGCGGTTTGGCTTGCACGCTCTGACCAGCAATGTACCCTTTGTCATTTTACAGCCCTAGGAGGAGCTAGCGCGGTGTCCAAAGTGCATCAGGTAGGGGCACATGAGCACCATCCCTGACAGGCTACAGACCGGGTCAGCCAAAGGCTGCAGAAGACCAGCGGATGCCTGCCCGGGCCCTTGCTATGCACAGGCTCAGTTATCTGCTTACTTTCTCCCATCACACTTTGACCTCCATCTCCTGACCCTGGACTGCTACTATTTAACTCAGAAAGCAGGAACTGAGGCAGGTCCTCCACTCTTCCTCCAGCCTTCTTCTTACCTATTGCTTTCCTCGCACACGTTTCCTCCTGGAGGTCTTTGCTCCTCACAATGGCTTCCAGGTTCTAGGAGCAAAGGTGCCCCAAGAACACAGCAGGTTTGCACGCCATGTTTGTGATGTGCTCCCTTAGGCCTTTTCCTGTTGCTGGAACAAAATACGCAGCATCCAAAGCTTCACGGAGGAGAGGTTTGATTTGGCTCAGGAGCTCAGGAGCCTCAGTCCATCACTGGCCAGCTTCATGGCATTATCACAGGGGGGCCCGGCAGAGGAAAGACACCCGCTTCGTGGCAGCTGAGAAGCAGAACAGGGGAACACCATCAGAGGCAAAGGGGCAGAAAGCCAGATGCAGGCCCCACGGCTACTCCTGCGCGGCCAGCCGCACATGCCCAGAAGGGTCTTCAATTCCCGTCAGATCCCAAAGCTCATGAAGCTGACTCTGTCCCCTAATCTCTGTACCTGGCTCTAGAAGGCACAGAGAGAGTTTTGATGGGCTCCATGTCCTCCAGGCTCCAGAGAGGCTGTCAGAGTCCTGAGCTCACACGCTCCACCTCTTGGAAAAAGAAACCAGAGAACGCGGTAGCATCGGGGACCATCGGCACCTTCCCCTGCTCCTGTCCTCCATCGTCCTCCGCCTCTAGACAACTCAGACGTCGGCGTCGTTGCTTCTCTCTCCCTGCCACGCCCTAGGAAACTTCCTTTTTCCTTCCAGAGTATTTTCCTGAATAGTCAGCACTATATAGCAGCTCGCAGGTACTCAACCCCAGATAGTAATCGTGCAATAACCAGCCAAAAGAGCAGGCTCTGTAAGACAATGTGCTCCTCGGGCACGCAGAATCTGCTTCATTGTAATTTATTAAAGCTACATCTGCAAAGCTGCATCCACACTTTGCCCATAGTAGGGGGCAAAAATGTTTAATGAGTGCATAGATAAATAAGCAAATGACTCAAAGTGGGTTATCAGACAAGACATGGAAATAACAACATCCAAACAACAGCTTGGAACTGCGGATTTTAATGTTATTCATTAAAATAGATTCTATCTGTATTTGTGATACATATGCTTACAATGCATGGAGAAAATGAGCATTTTAATTACAAAATGCTGAAATCATTAATAATTTAAAGATCACTATTCAGCACCCCCTTTTCTAAGGCACTGAGTCTGCCCAGTTCTTGCAGACAAAGGGCACCATCCTGGGAGGTCTGAGGACAGGCCCAATGGGAAGGAGAAAGGGCCGGTTCCTCCTTAGTTAGGGACACAGAGGAGTTTAACATCAAAAGGCCTGAGGCTCAGGGGCGTTGCTGAAGAAGGGGAAGGACTAAGGATCACACGGGGACTGTTATGGTTTGTGTCTAGGTGTCCCCCCAAAGCCGCATGCAGTGGGGCGGTTTCTGGAATTTGTGATTGATTATTGTGGGTGTGGGCACTGCCCCTCCCCTGGCAGGTAATTTGCATTTCAGTGTAAGGGAGGAAGATCTCCGGGCTGCTTGAGCTGCTGCTAGCTCTCCCTGCTCTCTTGCTTTTTGCCAGCCACCATGAAATGTTGTTTTCTGCCATGTGCCTCTCTGCCTTGGAGCCACCTGAATATGGACTGAAACCTCCAGTAACCATGAGCTAAATAAACCTTTCCTTCCCTCGTTTTGAGTGTCAGGTATTTGTCCCAGCAACGAGAGAAGAGTAACCAAGACAGTGACTTTCAGGGGTCTCAAGCCCTGCCAAGAAACCGTGACTTCCTACTCCCTTCCCCCACCCTGCAAAGCCTGAGTGAGGCAGCCTCCCCAAGCTGAAGGGAGCCTGCGTTCTCCACTGGCCTTCACTGGCCTGGCCCACGACAGGGAAAGTTCCCCACAGCAGCTGCTTTCCACTAAGTCCAGCCCTGTGGGAGCCAGTCAAATGCCATGTCTTTCAAGAACAAAGAGCCATGCATCCCAGAACTAAGTTCGCCTCCTCTGGGCTCCCCTGTTCTCTGATCTCCCTGCTACTGCACTCGCTGTATTCCCCTGTCTCTAAATAACAACAAAGACTCAATGCTCGGGATGGATCTGCTACGCAGGCTGTGGTCCCCTGGCCAGCTCAGCCCTGCCAACTCAGGAGCCCAGCCCGGCAAGATGCTGCCTCTACTTACAGAAAGAACTGAAGCCAAAGAGCGGGCCCCTTGCTCAAGGGACCCACAATCAATGCTCAGAACACAGATCCGCCTGTTGCAGCAGTTCCATCTCAGCGGTGGCCATGCACAGGGTCCCCTCAAGTCTAGGAATGTTCTGTGGGTCCAGATCCACACCAAGACGTGCTGGCATCTCGTACTGGGCTTCCCAGCTGGGCTCTGGTGGTAAATTGTTAGCTTTGCCTGCCCAGCAAGGAAGCCACGCAGACGGTACTCATTTAAACAACAGAATGTGTCATGAAAGGAAGGACCACAAATACCTTCTGTCACCTCCCTGAGGCCTGGTGGTGAAGGCCAGGTATTTACAACTGTTGCCAAACATGAGAGGGATAGCTCCACTTTGCTTGCACCAGAAATACGAGTTTTCCTAATTGGCTACTTCTTTATTTTGAAAAGGCAAGAAGTAAACAGTCAACCATCATAGAAACACTCTTGGAAAAATTAGACACACTCCATCTGTCCCTCCAAAGCAAAAGTAACATTCAATTAGTGCATGAAAGAGAGTAATGCTTCTTCGCAGTTTCTGAAGACAGACCTGTGGAAATGTCTGCCTCAGCACATGCCTCCGCTGCCCCGCACAAGGTGTGTCTCCTAGTAAGCCTCACACGGGGGCTGCGCACTTAAAACTGAATTTTCTAATCCATGCAGGAAAGTTCCAAATGAATATTTCTGCAGGATTTTGATTCCATATGCTCAGAGCTGCATGACTGGTAGATGGGATTTTAAAATGAATTTCACAGTTTAGTAAGCACACCCACATGAATCTACACATATTCGTGAGCATCACTCTCGGTTAAGAGCGTTTAAAACCCATGGCGGAAGAAGCCCAACTCAGGATCAAGCTTTTAGGTCCCTGGATCACAATAGAGGAAACAAGATTTTGATGACGCATAGTTGATCATCCTGCTGATATCAAAGTCTCTTAGCACATTTTAAGGACGAAGCAGAAGTGATGAGATGAAAATTGCAGGCCGTTAATAAAGAAGGAGAAATACATTATTCTTGAGCTGCTGTATGCTTTGTCCTTAGCCCTTTTTAATTTCTGTGTTGCCTGTTAGGCCTGTGTGTGCATTGCCCACGCCTCCGGGTCAGAGGCCACCATGAAAGATGCGTCGCAGGACCGTGACGACATCAGTGGGGAGTGGACCGCATCCTCCCAGTTAGAAAGACTACCGTGACTACTGCAGGAATAGCTGGGCTTCCCAGCCTGGGCTCAGCCCATGGCGCGCGCGTCCTCTGGCGCTGAGAGGCCCTCCCTGCCGCTAACTCCGCCTCACACCTACACAGCTGGTGGAGACGCCTCCTTTTTCCAAAAGCGTTTCAGACTGTTAGAGTTTCGCGTAGAGCTCGTGTGCTCATGCGGGACCTTTAGAAGATGACTGGGTGGTGGCACATGAGCGCTGACTTGCCACTGTGACGCAGCGCCTGATCCCAGCTAACACCTCACCGTGACCCGGAGGACTTAGCTCACTTCCGGTCTCTTCCTTTACCCCTGTGTTTCCTGGAACCTCAGCAGGAGCGAATGCCTCCTGTTATGCCCTCTGCCATTCAGTCCTGGCTTGTGGCCTCCCCCAGAGTCCTGCTGCTCACCAAGAGGCCCAGGAGGAGCTGCCTCCTCCTGGTCTGCCCACGCAAGAGAGGCGGCAAAGGCCCAGCCAACGCTTTCCCTCGGGGCTTCTTCCCTCGCTCTGCTTCTGCTCACCTTTCCCGCTCTGTTCTGTGCTGTGGCCACCTTCCGCCCCGCACCTCCTAAGCACACACACACACACACACACACACACACACACACACACACACAGGAGGCTACACCTGCTTCCAGTGATTTCCATAAAGCTCTCACAATCCCTGTAGCGTAACTGGCAATTTCCTTTTGAACCAGAATCCATTATGCATCACCAGCCAGACCCCAGCAGTTAGTAAGCAATGGGAGTCGTTCAGCCTTATCCAAAAATGAGCCAGCCTTGCTTACTTGTATTGCTATTATCTTCGATAGGACCTCATGGCGCCTGAGAATGAGGTGGGCGGTGGGCATCATTTTATTTTAGGCCTCATTTGGAAGCCTCCCTGAGGTAGACCGCAGTAACGCTGCTGGCCTGCAGTACAGCACAGAGCCAATGGCCACTCAGCAGTGTGCCCAGGGAGAATGCCCTACAAGGCCGAGCCCTGAGCCGGCAGCTGGGCTGGCGAACGGCGGGGCCCTCAGCACCGGGAAGCCAAGTGCAGGATGGCACCAGGCCGCAGCTGTGGGTGGGTACCACAGCGCTGGCTGTAAAGACTGGGGTAGATTCATGTAAAAGGGAAAGTTTTCAGTCTCAACAGTGTAGTACTCTTGGGAGTGTAGCCGGGTACCCTCCCCTAGCCAAGTCCTGCTACCCTGTGCCTGTGAATACAGCCGCATTTGGAAACAGGGTCTTCACTCGTGATTGAGGCAAGGCAAAGCTGTTAATGTGGTTCTGATATCACCACCCTCTCCTTTTGCCGGAGGTGGTTGAAAGAAACTGGTCTGTGAGCTTCCAGGCCTCTTATATACCTTTACGTACCTATAGATATTCATATAAGGGCTGGTAAATAGCTCAGCAAAGTAAGCACCTGCTTAGGCAAGCACAGGGGCCACAGTTCAATCCCTGGTACCACAGGCTGCACCAGCCCCCCCCATCCCCCACTCCCCCACCCTGCTCCCATTCACCAGAGACTGAGTCTAGGTGTTGGGGTGAACATCTGCAAACCCAGTGCTGGAGAGGTTGAAAACAGGAGGATCACTACAAGTCCAAGCTGTGTAATGAGATCCTATACCAAAAAAAACTCACGTAAAACATGTCATTATTTAGTGCATATTTTACATAAATTCAGCATCATTTTATATCATTTTCACCTGCATTTGTCATGCAATCAGTTTTTTGTTGTTGGTTTTTTTTTTTTTTTTTTTTTTGCTTATTTGTTTGTTTTTTGCAGTCAGGGATTGAACTCAGGCCCTTGGCTTGCAAGACAAGCACTTATTCTACTTAGCTATTTCCCCGGCCCCCAATCAGTATTTCTGAAACTACCAATGCCAGTATATTAAATTCTTTCAATACCTTTAATTACTCTGTAATATTCCGCCACAATTACATGTGTGTGTGCACTGGTGGGCACTTATCACCTCCCTTATTATAGCCAAAGATACACTGAACATTATTTTACGCTTCTTTATGCTCATTGTAAGAGTTTTCTATGAGGAACACTGCTTAGGGGACCTGCTAAGACACCGTCTTCATTTGCACACAACAAAGGTCACCTCTGTTTGTTTTGTCTTTTTACTCTGACATCAGAAAACATGTCACCGTTTTCCAGTCTGGTCGAGAAAAAAGACAACTGCAGTGTAATTTTAATTTGCCTCTACTAGCCTAACGATGAGATGGAGCATTTTCCCATATGTTTGATAGCCAATTATATCCATATTTAAGAATTTATTTATGTCTTCTTAGCATTTTTCTAGTGGATCACTCTCTCATTAATTTATGGAATTTCATTATAAATCCTGCCTATGATGGCTTTATCTGTTGCATATATTTTTTCAGGCTGTTCATTGCCTTTTAACATTGTTTACAGTGTATTTTTATTATGCTATAGTTTGAATTTTCATATGGCCAAGGTAACCAATCTTTTCCTCTGTGATTTGTGCCTTAAGACCACACCAACTCTGGTTAACTAATAATTGTTCTAAAAGACATAGTCATGCCCTACTGTCTGGAACCTGTAAATATTACTTTACCTGAAAAGTGGCTTGTGCATGGGACAAAGTTGAGGCTCTTACAGCAAGATCACTCTGCATTGCCTGGATGACAAGTGTCGTTATGGTGTGAGGCCGCAGGAAGACACACACACACAGGAGGACCGTGGAAGCTCAGGGCAGAGGCTGGTCTGACCCACGCTAAGGTGCACTGCAGCCACGCAGGTGCTCCCAGAGCCACAAGCATCAGGACACAGACTCCCTGCAGTGTCCTGTGGGAGCCCAGCCCTGCGGCCCCACGGTCACTGTGGACTTCCTCCCGCAGAATGGTGAGAGAACACATTCGTGTTGGCTGTGTCAAGCCACCACATGTGTGCCATACGCTCTGCAGTTGGTTACAGAGGCAACCAGAAACTAAGACACTACCCAAGTCTTGAAAGAAGAACCTGAATGTTCTTCAGGTGATGTTCAGGTTTGACCTTCACATTTGCGTCTTTAATCCCTGTGGGGGGCAAGGAACTAGCTCAGTAGCATAAGCGCCTGCCTGGCAAGAAAAAGGTCCTGAGTTCAATATCCAGTACAAACAAATAAATAAGCAAACCCTACAGAGTTTGCATCTGTCTCTGGGAGCTGAGCTCCATGTCTCTCCCTACAGAGAGCCCCCCAGCTCCCACAGCACTGGTGGGTAGGCTCCCAGCATCTCTTGGGTCTTGAGAGAGAACATGACCCCGAGGAGATGAACAAGTGGCTTTTCTCAGGGAGGACACCTTGAAGGGAACCAGGCAGGGAGCAGAGAAAGGGAGCCCCAGTGCCAGGGAGAGGCGAGTGGAGGGGGCTCGGTTCAGGCCCTGTGTGCCAGTGGGTTCATCAAGGCTCTGGGGCCCACCACGAAGATGCCCACTGGAGGGGTGCACGGCCCCCAGGCAGGAAGCCTCAGCTTGCCGACCACAGCTCAGTGTGCACACTGAAGTGGCCGTGGACACAGGTGCTGTGGCAGTGGCGCCCTCTCCACTCAGGCCATCCTAGTGCATTCTTGTGGCCTCTGGCCTGTCCTTTCCCAGGGACTTCAGGGCCACCTGTCACCAAAATCCACCCGCACACAGTGACTTCCTCCCCCTGGGCGGCGTACCGAACTCCTGCTGCTGCAGTGCCAGCAGCACGTTCCAGAGTCCTCCCTGCGCTCGGGTCGTCCTGGCTCTCCTCCCACGTTGGCACTTTCTATGAATTTTCCAAACAATTGTTCAGCTTCCACAGTTATCTTATAGCAATTTTAATTGGAATGCTCCTCGAATTCATTAGCTTGTCTGATTAAAACATAACCTCTTTACCATAGGAGCCTTCCTAATTGCTCACACAGGGCACCTCTTCATTTCCTTTCTCGTCTGTCCTACTATGTACCTGATTTCTGTATTTAGCTTTCACTTTTTAAGAAGACTATTATTTAGATTAACATTAGGTTGTCACCAAAATTAAGAGGAAGATATAATGATTTCCCAAACATCCACCACAGTGTCCCCCACCCTGGCATCCGACCCCACAGGGTCAACCCCACAAACCTCCACTGACAAACAGTGTCGCCTGATGTCCACAGTTCACATCAGAGTTCTTCCTCGGTTGTCTTTGTTGCTTTCTTATCACTGAGCCACGAGACCTAACACCCACAATGTGAAGGAGCCAAAGAGGAGTCTATATGGGCTTAGGGTTTGCAGAGGTGTCAGTCCAGAGCCAGCTGGTGCCCAGTCAGGAAGCATGGCCGAAGTGCCAGGTGGAGGAGAAACAGCTCATGGCAGGGCAGCAGGAATCAGGGAGGGATCAAGGGTAGAGGAGGGAGATGACCCTTCCAGGCCCCACCCCCAGAGACCACCTCCTCCAACCAGGCTTCACTTCCTCCACATCACAGTTAGCTACCAACTCAACGGCGGACCAGTCCGTCAGTGACTCTCCTGCCCCTGTGATCCAACCACCTGCGAACACATAGACACCTTGGGGGACACCTAGGCAGAAACCATAGGATCAGTATTGTACACTCCGTAAGGCAGAATGAATGTGTAATGACGTGTCTCTACCACCGTGATAGCACAGAGCATCTTCACAGTCCTCAGATTCCTCTGAAGCTGCCTGTCTGCTGTCCCCACCATCACACCCCCCACTGGCATCTTTGTGCTGTCTCTGTGCCTTAACCTGAAGGTCACAGTAATATCACTTTCAGACTGGCTCCTCTAACTTAGTATTAAGCACCTAAAACTTTCTCCTTGTCTTTTTGCGATCTGCTAATGTATTTTGCTAGTACTAAACAAAGCTGTGGCTATCCTGCTGTTTATTTCCCCATGATGAAGGTCATCATGGAAGATGCCATCCAAATCTTGTGATTATGAGTAAAGCATGGCAGGGCTTTGTGTGTGTATGTAAGTTTCCATCTCAGTTGCGAAGATGCTAAGAAGTTCCCAGGTCCTACTATCAGAGAATGTTTGGCTTTCTAGAAGATTGCCAGGCTGGCCTCCCGGGCAACAGTGCCATCCAGTGTTCCCACCTGCTGTCGGTGAGTTTCTGAGGCTCCATATCCTCCCCAGGAGAGAGGTTGTCAGACTCTGGATTTGGAGTGAGGAGAACAGTAGTTGTCTGTGATGTTTTAGTCTAGGGCTGTGTTCCCTAGTCGGCTAGAACCAATCTAATTACCAGTGGCTTCTCCAGAAAGGCTCCTCCCCACTTCTTCTCTTCCTCCCTCCCTCCCTACACTACCTCTCAGGAAGAAGTCCGAGTTAAAGCCACTGAGGGCCGAGACACGCTCCAGGAGAACATCAAGGACTAAAGCATCTTCACTCTTCTCTTTGATCATCTTCACAGAAATGGAAGTGTCAGAGGTCAACTTCTTACTAATGCTGGCTTCTTCTTCAGTATGAAGTGCCTCCATGGGAATTCCTAGAGGAAGTCCTTACCAAGTGGCCAACACTAGGCACAAAGGATACTGGGAAACTGTATTCTTAGGTGAGTGTGTGGCCAGCCCAATCAAGCTGTAAATCTTTGTGGTCAAGAAGAATGGAAAAGGGGTAGGTGCCCAGCATGGTTGGCACAGGTCTGCTTCAAATACCTAGAAGATTGTATTTCTAAAATGAATAAGGTCATTCTTTCTACTGCAATTTCTACTTGACTATTGCTAGTCAAAAAAAAAAAATTACTGATCTTTCCCTATTCAATTTGTGTTCAGGACTCTTGCTAAAGCTAATAAACTGGTTCGAGCCATTTGTTGAGTGATTATTTTTTCAAATTGAGCAATTATATTATCTGAAACTCATAGCAGCTTTGTGTCATTTCTTTTCTTTCATATATATTGCATTTTAGCTAACATGCCTAATACAGGAGAAGTGACAAAGTGACTTCCTTTAATTCTGTTGCTCCACCTGGTGTGTTGGCTCCTATAGTTTTTGCCCTATTTCTCTGTCCACTCTGATTCTACTGTTTTCTAGGGGCTCATGTCATGCATGATTTTTTTCTCAGAAAGGAAGCACAGGATGACATCCATTGTGAACATTTGGGGGTCTTCTTCGTTTCTCAGAGCTATTAACAACACTGACTTGCGTTTTGTTGTTGTTGTTGTTGTTGTTGTTGTTGTTAAATCAACTCTCCCGACTAGAGATACAATATTCCAGTTATAGGCCATAAGACTCACTTTGCTATTTTCTTCATGGTTTTTGCATACATGCTCATAAGTCCTTTGAGCCTTTAGTTTTTTCTTCTCACGTTTGCTGCATTTGACAATAAGGCATTTATGAACTTCATACAAGGTACACTCTCCATGTTTTTCTACAGATCCAGATTGTCTGCCCCTGGAATATCTGTCCAACTCTCCTATTAAGAGATTCTATAGATTTGTTACTTTTCAAATTTAGTATTAAAAGACCAGTAATTTATTTTATTTTATTATTTTTTAATTTACGTATTTGGCACAGAATCTCAGTACACAGATCAGACTCATAGTGATCCTCCTGTTTCAGCTTCCCCAGCTCCGGCATTGTAGTTCCAATTGGCCTTGAGCTCACTATGTATTCCAGGTAGCCCTTGAACTTGCAGCAATCCTCCTGCATCAGCCTCCCAAATGCTGGGATTATAGGTGTGCGCCATCATGCTCAGCCAATATGTTGCCATTTGATCTTTGACCCTTTTTCCATTTATTTTATGTTTATTTCTGTATTCAAGTTTTCTACTTGCATTTTGTTGCATCTTGATTATATTATCTTAGGATGTTTCCAATATCTGATGCTCTCAGTATATTAATATAAAGGTAGTCGATTCTGTCACAATTTTTGAAGAGCTATATCCACATGTACAAATCCTCTCGTTTCTTTATAACATCTACTTCCGCCTTCTCTCTTTGTCATTAATTGCCCTGCCTGGATTTTGCCTGTTCCATTCATGGTTTCAGAGAATGCCCTTTCTGTTTTGCTCTTTACTTGCCCTGGATGTTCAGCCTGGTTTACAGCTTCTGCTTCTACCACTAGTTCTGACACCTTGCTTTGGTTGGGTTTGTTCTGTTGTTCTGCTTAATAGTTCCCTAGGCCAAAAGCTTAGCTAGCTTCTTTTGCCTTTGTTCTGTTTTATAATAAATGCCTCTAAAGTTCCTCTAGAGTGCCTTTTAGGGCTTAGCCCCATATATTTTTGCAGGCATTTGGTTTTAAATACTGTAACTTCCATTTTAATGTTCTCTTTAAAATGTGAATTGCGGGGGCCGGGGAGATAGCTCAGTAGAATAAGCGCTTGCCCGGCAAACATAAGGTCCTGAGCTCAATCCCCGGTTCTGTGAAAATCAATAAATAAAAGATAAAATGTGAATTGCTTAGGAGAACTCCTCCGCCTCCCCGCCCCCCCAGCCTGGGGATGTGCTTCCCCGGTGGCTATCATTTTCTCCGTATTGTTCCCATTAGACTGAGGCTCTGAAGATGTCGCATTAGAAATGGCGAGATTTTCTTCCTTACCTGGTACTAATTTCTATAAATTTTTCTACGTATTTAACAACAATGAGCATATGCACTTGGCTGTACAGTTACTCAAATCCTTCGCGTTCTTATTATTCTCCTCTTTTTTTAATGTACTTGCTTGCTGCAGGGTCTCACTATGCAGCTCAGACTCGTGGTGATCCTCCTGCTCTCAGCTTCTCCAGTGCTGGATCACAGGTGTGCACCACTACGCCCAGACTCTGGCAGCTCAGCCCACCGTGGGGGCAGGGCTGGTGCAGCGTGTGCTGCCAGGATGGTACCGCAGCCCCTGCACTTGCCTAAGCTTGCCTAAGCAGGTGCTTTAGTCTGCTGAGCTATCCACTGAACTATCTTGCCGGCCCTCTCTTTTTTATGTTGGCTTTTGAGAAATGTCCGCATTTCTAAGGTTGATCATAAAAATGATCACTGCTTATTGGTTTAAAACAACATAAATCCGTCCTCTCACAATTCCAAAGGCCAGAAACCCAAGCTCAGGCAGTCCCCAGGGCTGGCCGCCTCTGCTACATGTCTTCTCTGGTTCTCGGGGCCTTCCCACCTTCCCCTTGGCTGGTTCATTGTCTCTGGGCCAAACCACCCCAGCCTCTCCCTTCTGTCTCTGGCCCTCTTACCACGACGTTAGTATCTCTCTAGGCAACCCAAGACGACCTCATCTCAGCCTTCTCAAAGTTAATCTCACCCACAAAGACCCTTTTTTCCACACACAGTGTTACGTCATATCCAAGGATTAAGACTAGCAATATCTTCAAGGTCACCTTTGGTCGCACAGTCAGAAGGATGCATTAAAATCTCCCCAAGACGGTCATTTGCCACTTGTAGTTCAAAGAAGCCGTGCACGTGTCTGTGCGTCGCGCTCCTGGGTGCGCTGCAGCTGCTCAGCGCATCCTCACTGGCGTGAATGCGAGCTGTGAGTCTCTGACCTCCTTAATACTTTTCATCATGAGCTATCATCTACACGAATGTGCAAATATTGCTCTATTGTCTTTTTTATTAATTTTTAAACTCTCTGAGTCCTTTTGTTTCAGCCTGATTTTATTTCATTTTTACACTGTCACAGCTGATACATTTGGGCTTATTCCTGACATTATAACATCGTTGAGTGTTTTTTTTTTTTTTTTCTTTTCTTTTCTCTGCTTTTTTCTTAGATTTGGGAATGTATTCCTTGCCTTCCCCGAGTCTGGCTTCTGCTTGCTCCCCGTCGCCCTTGAAGCCTCAGCCTTGGGTGCTTCCAATGTCGATTTCCAGGTGGCCTTGGATCAACCCAGGAGTGTAGTGGCCCTGCCAGTGTGCACACAGCCTACATCCTGTGGAGACGGGGTGCATGATCAGGACTGCTCCCACTATGCAGAGAACCATTACTTGCAGCCCAAGAAAGGAGTCCCTAATGCCAAAAGGGTACTTCATAGACTTACTGCTATGGTTTGTGTCTAGCCTCATGCTGTCACGGGGCAGCTTCTGGAATTTGCGATTGGTTATTGTGGGTGTGGGTGCTGCACCTCCCCTGGGGCAGATGATTTGCATTTCACTGTAAGGCAGGAAGAGAAGTGAGCTGCTTGAGCTGCTGCTAGCTCTCCCGGCACTCTTGCTCTTGCCCACTGCCATGAAAGGCTGCCCTCTGCCATGTGCCTCTCGCCTTGGAGTGGCTGAGTAGGGACTGAAACCTTCGCTAACTGTGAGCTAAATAAACCTTTCCTTCCCTCATTTGGAGTGTCGGGTGTTTGTCCCAGCAATAAGAGAAGAGTAACTAAAACACTTGCCATTTTAAAATTCATGTGGTCATTCTGTTCCTTTGTTTTAAAAGTAAGAGGACCAGTGACTCGGCAGGGTAGTGTCATGGAGGTGGAGAGACATCTGCAGCTGGCCGCATTTCCTGGCCACCCTGTGTAGGTATCCTTGACTCACCTCAGCTGCAGCTTCTGAGCTGGTAAAATCCAGGGGAGGAAGGAGCACAGTGAATAAAGAAGACAGAAATGAAGGAAGCACACATGGCCGACAGAGTCACCAGGTAAGGCTGAGGCACTGGGGAGAGGCGGAATTGATAACTCCAAGAAGACCCTGAGCAGGCCTTTCTCCCATTGCACTCTCGGTGTTAAAATTATCTGGGTTCAAATGAAAGGATGCTCTGTCCCAGTCGTTCCTCATGCTTCTGTGAAAGGCACAAATTCCAGCACGGGCAGTTTCAGTGGGAACTGAACTGTTTATTTACTGAGTCTTACTTATGACCCCTGCCTCCCAAGCCCCAAATCCTCAGCACACAGATCCTGGGGGCTGCCTGCCCTCATCCAAGTCTCGGGGGGCCTCTGTGTAACCCAAGATGAGTGCTCTAATAAAATCCCCACAAGGCCCAGGCAGAGGCTGCACCAGCAGCCATAAACCAGGCTGAAAGCCGCCGTGGCTCCGGCCCTAGCAATGCGCCTTGGTGCAGGATCTCAGTCACGCAGCACCCCAGTAGCTGGGTGTGGGAATGGGTAGGCAGGCATCCACAAATCCAGGGTGGCTGGGGAAGAAGAAGGAGGAGAAGAAGAAGAAGGGCCCCCAGGAGAGAAGAGGAGAGACAGGCTCTGGCCCACCTGTCACTGCAGGTCCCATCTTGGATCAGTATCCCTGCCCATGGAACCAAGTGGAGCCTCCCATATGTGCATCAGGGCAGTGCTTCTCTAAGGCACCCAGAAGCACATCGTGGGACAGGAGCACTGGACAAGCGCTCGCGGCCACCCCGGGCCTGGTCTCTTCTGTTCTTCCCATGTGTCCTCACCTTCTCCCACCACAGCCACCACTAATGGAGTCAAGCCCGTTGGGGTGCTCCTAATCACCCCAGTGCTCCTCAATGCCTCTGCACTCTGGGGACAGCCATCTCCCAGCCCCACCTGCCCTAAGGTCTTGACTTCAGCCCTGTACTTGTCCTTCGAGCCCAGCTGAGCACCATGGCTCCTCCTTCTGCGGAGTGCCCTACCCCCACCTTGGTACAGCCTGGGTCGGTGCTGTAGAGCTCGGGCCCTCAAGGGCTCTGGGACAGCAGAATACCTTGTGCTGGCCAGGGGCAGGAGCAGAACTGCCATGGGTCACCTCTGGGCCAATACGGGCAAGGGGCGCAGCGTGGCCTCTCTCCCAGCCTATTTAAATGCACAGATGCTCCCCACACCAGCTGCACAAAGCCAGGTGTGGGCCTCTGAGTCACTGAGCAGACTTGGTCCACAAACCAGAGACATCCCCATTGCACTTCAGAGGGGAAAGAAATAAAAAGACCAAAGAGGTGATGTGGACGTATACCAATGCCCCATGGTACGGAGTATCAGTACATGAAAAGAGGCCCGTGCCAGGGTCCCCCTGAGGCACAAGGTGCAGACAGCTCGGCCCTGTCTTGCTGTCCCCTGTGATCCATCTGCCAATCTCATGGACCTCTGTCCAGTCCTCCTGCTCCTGACCAAAGCCCCATTGACACAGATTCCCCAGATCTCAGGTATGGGCTTCAGGATCCAGCCTGGCTCTCAGAATGCCTGGTGAGGATATCTCCTGCCTGCTAGCCCCCAGAGTTGTTCTTAATTTGTTTTCTTTTCCTGTAAGAAAATACCGCAGTCCAAGTGGTTTATAAAGGAAAGGAGTTGACCTGGGCCTGCAGTTCTAGAGCAGGCCAGAGAGGGCTGAGGGAGCCGAGCTGCTCTTCTAACTTGGAACTCCTATAGCCCTAAGCCACTTCCCAGGCAGACCCAGCTTGGCCTCCAGCCTGCTTGTGGACTGACGCTTGTGGGAAATTAAAATAATAAAAAACAATAATGATGCTACATTAAAATCGTGAAAATGACATCAGCAATAATTGATAAAGTTCTAGAATAGTCCAAGGAGAACAGACATGCAAGACATATGCCTCGCTAGCGTTTTACCATTAGCCTTGGCACATTCACGGTTCCTCTGTCAGGCTGCTGTAAACGTCTCTGATCTCTTCCCTTCTTACCTCACCGCAGAAAATCCCAAGTGGCTCTCAGAACTGCCCCGGTCAGGTGTGGTTCAAGGCCTACCAGCCACATAGCATTCCTTCCCTCCAAATGATCAGAAGCTCCCTTCCTCAAGACAGCCCCATCAAAAACTCGCGCTGCCAGCCTGATCTGTGCTAGCACAAGTCCATTTACTGCCATCTGCTGGAAATGTGAAAAACACAGCTCAGCAACGCTGGCACTGTCAGCGGTGGGTGCTGCCCCGCTGCAATGCACAGCCAACAGCAGAGCAGCAGGGCCACTGCCCAGGACTGACCAACTGACAGCCAGACCAGACAAGCCACACAGCGTAGCCCAATCAGGAAGTGGGCTCCAGCTGCGCCAGGCGGCCTAACAGCGGGCCCGATAGTGCTGGTGTGAGCCATTCTTACCTTACCTGCTGGTGAGGACACAAAACTGGGCAGCAAGGAATCAGGTCAGGCTTCCTCCGTGCACAGCACAAACACGCCTTTCTTGGAGGCCCCATGCTCTGAAAGACACTTTGGGAGACTGCAGGAGGAAGACGTGCTGGTCCCTGAGTCACGCCCCAGCTGCCCACTGCAGCAAGGCCACCTCCAGGATGCGTGCAGGAGACCAGCCTGTGTCTTAGAAGCAAATGCAGAGGAGCTGAAGAGCAGCCGAGGGCATCTAAATGGGAGGCAGAACCCCCCTCAGGCGCCCTGATTGGAGAATAAATAAACAAATAGGTAAGTATCTCTTCTTCACCTGTACTCTGAGTCACCGCTGATAAAGCCTCCCACCTTAAGGGGCCCGTGCATTCATAATGCATTCTGTCACAGGCCCCTAAGTGGGAACAGGCCCCTAAACAAGGTGCCTGCACAGCCTAGGGGACCCTGGTAAGGCTCGAGACGCAGCCACTAGCTGGGGACAGGGAGAAGAAACCGACAGACAGAGGTAAAAGCTATGAGAAGCCAAAGCAGGCAACAGAAGGGAGAAAAGAGAAATGGGATTATTAACAAAGAAAGCCCTGGTGCTACGGTTTCCAGGTAAGGATAGTCGCAGCTTCTAAGTCTCTTGAAAGAGAAGATCAGCTCTGGACCACGTCAGAAAGTAGAAACGTGGAGATTTAAAAAGTAGACCCAGGCTGGGACATTTTCTTTTCTGGTAATGTTCCACAAACATAGCCCACATAACCAATAGAAACATTAATACAAGTTTAAACAAGTGAACCTCCTAGCCAGATCCTTAAATTCCTTTACTTTTATGTTAGGATATAAAATCGCTCATTCTGATGGGCTGGTAAATGTGCAGGCCTGCAGCAGCCCATTGATGAAAACCCAGCGCAGGCAGCGGGAAATGTAGTATCATCTCTGCCCTGGCTGTATTTCCATTTCCTAATAACAATAATGAACTTGAAGCATCTTATTTGCATACAGATGGGTCTTGACTCTTGCTTTACGGCAGCTATACAGTTAAGCCTGTCACTGATGTGCGCTTCCCGGCCTCAAAACACAATTTAAAGACCACTTTATGGAGCGGCGAAGTACAGCAATGTGTTTAAGCATTAGGGCTGTGGCTTTGTTCAAAACCACTGGCGACGGGGCCAAGTTCCACAGTGCATTAGAGTCAGTCGCAAGTTCTGAGCTGCTACAGCTCACTGACCGTGGCTGTTCTTTAAATGTCGGCACAATGTCCCCGGTGGTGGTTTACTGCCACCCATTCCATTTCACGGGGCTCAGGGGTGCTGCGCCATCCTTTCTTCCCCGCTCAGGGCTCCTAAACTCGCAAGTGGGCTCTACAGGCATGCACCAGGCCGCTGTACGCTGCGCCCCCAGAAGCTCAGCCTGCATCACCAACTGGATGAGCCCTTGAAGAAGGCGCGCCTGGTGCTGCCCACCTGCATGGAGACTTCCAGAAGTTGGGGTCAACAAGCCAAGAGCAGGAAGAGGGGTGCCAAAGGTGCTGAGACACTGACTAAGTGCTTGGGAGACGGCAGGCCCACAGGTAACTGGCCGAGCTGAGAGGAGGGACAGGGAAGGTGAGCGGGGGCAGAAACAGCCTATAGCGCTCCCCCCCCTCCCTGCAGGGGATGAGGACTGGGCTCGGAGGGGATCCACCCAGGGTGGTGGGCATTGTGACAGGAAGCGAAGGAGGAGACCGGGCCAAGAAGGCCTGGAGAGAGAGGGTCAGATCTGAGATGGGCTTTGAGGAGTTGGAAGAGTTGGCCTCACCCTGGGTTAATGCCAATTTTTTTTTTTAATTCAGGAATATTGAAGAAAACAATTTAGGAGATAATTTAGACTTTGTGCACAAGTCCTTGGCATCCCTGGAGAGACACCCACAGGTCACACAGAGGCAGTGGTGGTCACCAGGGTAGCACTGGCCTGGCTCCCAGGAAAGGAGCAGGGAGGGCTCTCCTGGGGGCACTCTCCTGCCCAAGCTAAGACTCCAGCGGGGCTGAGCTAAGGTCCTGAGGATAACCTTGCGGCCGGGCTGAGGAGAACTGTGTGCTCTCACTCCACAAGGGGCTGAGCTCCGGAAGTGGCCTGGGTCAAAAGGAGACAAAAACTAGTGACAGGTGGAGAGAGAAAGAGAGAGGCTGGGGCCAGTGTCAAGTGGAGAGGAAGGGTCCAAGGCTCCCTGTCCAGGTGGACAAGAGGAGATACAAGCAACTGAAGAGACATCGGCAAGGTGGGCAGCACAAGGGCAAGCGGAGCCCAGCGGGAGGCACAGCAGTGGGTCCCGCCGTCAACATGGAAAACAAAGCACATCGGACACATGAGGGGTCAGCCTGAGAAGGTCATCCTAGCCACCAGAAAAGCCACCAGGCGTGGCCCCGTTTCCTGGCTGGCCACCACAGAAGCTGGTACCGAGCATCCAAGGGCATGTGAACTGGGAGGTCAATCCATGCCAAACAGAGCAAGCGTCTAACAGGAGATGCAGATTGATCCGCCCACAGGGAGAGACGCAACCACGCCCTCTCCAGCACAGCCCCGCTTCCTTCCTCCATGGTAACCCGGGTGGGAGAGATGAAGAGGGGACGTGAGCACCAGGAAGTCCCTGCCATGCACTCAGGGTCTTCCGTGGCGGGCACAGACAGATGAGCTCCAGGTCTCACTTTCTACCCTGACGCACACACATCCCGCCGTCTCCTTCCTCTTTGCGCCCCTTGAGTTCTCTGGGTTCCCCCAACCCAACACCATCCCAGCTTTCCTCCTGGGAGCCTGAAGTGGCCCCTGGGCCCCACAGAGTGAGCCCCAGACACCCTGCTGGCCAGATCCAGCTTCCTGCCCCCCCGATTTGTACCGCAGCCGAGGCCGAGGGGGCGGGGGCTGCCGCTCCCCTAGGAGCAAGGTCCTCAGCTCTGCCAAGTCGCGAAGCGCTTCAGGAGGCGGGCGCCTTTCCCTGCACCAGGTGGTGAGCGGCAGTCTGCAGCCCTGTCGTGTGCCTTCCAGGCTTCTAGGGCCGCAGGTCCTCAGCCTTGCAGAGGACCCGCTTGACCGATGGGGCAACAGGGACTTGCAGAATGCGGTATGCTGGGCCATGCAGCTGCCCAGCTGTGGCCACATATAGTCACCTGCCCTGCCCGAGATCTGAACATCTGACCTGCACCTCACTGTTTGTTTAATCAATATGTGAGTCCTATGCATCTGTGCCATGAAACCATGTGCATTCAAGTAACCCAAAAAAGGTGCCTTGTTATTTTAAAGAACAAACATTTTGAAGCAAGATCTTCAAGACTTTCATCTCATTGAAAAATGCTCATGCCGTTAGGCATGGTGGCAATGTGCCTGTAATGCCCAGCTGTGGGAGGCTGAGGCAGGAGGGTTTCCATGAGTTCCAGGCCAAAATAAGTGTAGACTACATAGTGAGTTCAAGGCCAGCCTCAACTATATAGCCAGATCCTGTCTTTAAAGAAATTTAAAAATAAAAGCTCATTTAATTCATTTTCCCCGAGCTTTATGCTATTTCCTCCCAGCACATATTATTAAAAGGTTATTATTACAGATAATTAAGTTGGGTATGATTAAAAAGTCAGTGGAGTTTTCTGTGTTAAAGCAATAAGGTTGCCTTAAGATTTAACAATGTTGCTAGGTAAACTCACAAAAAGACTAGGAAATATATTTGGGATTTTATTAAGATAATTTGTTTCTGTTGTTAGGCCTTTGATTATTTTCAAAGCATTAGCTTTCCTGTGCTACAATTTATTTCAATGTTGACTTTTATTTAAATATTTTCAGTTATCACTGTATAACTGGTCGAATGAACAGCCATGGCCTTATGTCTGGGGCTAGAGATGTGTGTGTACCCAAGGACAAAATAAGACCCAAGCTGAGCTCTGCCTAATGTTTACAACTTTACAGGGCTAAAAATCACATAAAGTTTGACGCATGCATAGTTACCAGTGGTGTTTGTGTGCCATATGCATGGCATCTATGCCATAAACACTTAAAACTGATCAAAAATTATAGATGTATGCCCTGCATGTTTGGCACAGGTCAGCCCAGCCATTGAAAACTTGGTCCTCCTCTGTTGGCTAGGACTAAGGCATGTTGCTACTACATAAAGGAGCTGCACTTGTACCTTGGGCCACCAGTCCTCTGTGGTCTTCGGCGAGGCTTTTTAAGCTTGTAAGAGAGCTAATGGTACACTCTGACTCTTGTCAGAGCTGTTACATTAAGAAACCTGTTAAAGGAATCTAAATCCCACCTTGATAGTAGAAACTAAGGCAATGTATGTACAAGATTCTCCAATAGTTTTGTGCTAATTATTGCTAACTTCCTGAGTTCTTCAAGTGCACAGACCTGCTGAAGTGCAAAACCTAGGAAACACCTAACCATATCGCTGTACTTGAACAATGATTGTAAGATGGACTTTCTCTGGCTATGTTTCTGTGTTCCTAATTGTGCTGTGACAGTGAGAGGCACCACACACCGTGAGGCCCAGCTCTTATCACTCTAATGATTACATACGGGGCATTACTCACCTACCATGTACATCTGTGCTATGGTCTGTGTCTAGTCGTCCCCCCAAAGCCTCATGCAGGCATGGGGCAGGGACTTCTGGAGTTTGAGACTAACTCAAGATCCACTGGGATTATATGTCTTAGTACTACTGGGATTATGGATTCTAGCACTGCTGGGATCATGGGTGTGGGCTGAGGGGGATGCCCGGAGGCAGAGAGCCTGAATGTAACCTAAGAGAGACAGAGAATAGGCTCTCTCTGCTGCTGCTCTCTGCTGCCCTGGTTGGTCGGTTGCCTCTGTTGCTGTCCTTGCTCTGCCGCCATGAACTGCAGCTCTTGCCATGTGCCTCTCAGCCCTGGAGCCAGATGAATGTAGACTGAAACTCCAGTAACTGTGAGCTGAGTAACGCTTTCCTGCCTTCATTTTGGCTGTCAGGTATTTGTCCCAACAATGAGGGAAGAGTAACAGAGACAATCTGTGAGTAGGTTCACGCTATGTAGACACTTTGCTTCAAAAAATACCAAATTTCAATGAACCCAAACAGAACTTAATGGCCTCACATAATAATGTCACCACAAATGTTATCAAAAAATGCTGTGTGAGGGCAGGCAAGATAGCTCAGCAGACTAAGTGCATGTTACGCAAGCACAGGGTCGGGGGCTTGATTCCTGGTACAACGTGCTGCACCGGCCCCAGCCCCAGGCACACTGAGCCAGCCCCTGAGGCCAGGCATACTGATACATGTCTGTAATCCCAGCACTGGTGATGCTGTAAGCAGGAGGATCACCGGAAGTCCAAGCTAGACCCTGTGCCAAATACATAATTTACATTGTGCTTGCTCTCTTTTCTCAGCTACCCTTCTCTCACTGGGACAAAATACACAAAGCCCAAAATTAAGGAGGGAAAGGCTTACTTAGCTCACAGTTAGTGGAGGTTTCAGTCCATACTCGGCTGGCTCCAAGAGTGGCACGTGGCACAGTGCAGCCATTCGCGGCTGCGTGGCGCACCGCAGAGAGCACAGGGAGGTGCAGCAGCTCTGGCAGCCAGCCAGCCCCGCCCCCTCCATACACTGTGCTTCAGATTCCCCGCCCCAGGGCCAGGGGGTAGCGCTCACACCCACAGCCCCACCCTAGCCCAAGGATCAAGCACACTCCAGAAGCTGCTCCATGACTGCATGAGTCTGAGGGGACAACTAGACACAAACCGTAACACTCTTGTCATTTTTATTTCACACTTTATTTCCTGGTAAAACCTTATAACTGTTATCTATTGATCTTCTACAGAAATAGGACTTCTCAAAGACAGCCTACACAGTATGCTAAAGTGGTAGGGCAGTGACCTAAGGACAGACAAAGTGTGAACCGACTCAGGATCTGATGCTCGCTATGAATAGCTGAAGTGGCAGCTGCTATCTGGCCATACTCTGTATTTCAAAGTGAGCAGAATCAAAAAGGGTTATCACTGTTAGGACTAAAGTGAAGCTTAGTCCCAAGTGGCTGCTGCCACTTCAAGACTGATATAACGGATCTTCAGGCTGTTCAACTACTGACACTTGGCAACTAAAGCTAAAGGTAAAAGGACTAAGAGGACGACTGTTACGGTTTATGTCTAGTTGTCCCCCCAAAGCCTCATGCAATCATGGGGCATGGCTTCTATAGACTGAGACTTGATTCGTGATCCCTGGGATTGTGTTTTAGTACTGATGGGATTATGGGTCTAAGTAATTCTGGGATTAGGGGTGTAGCCTAAGGTGGAGGCTAAGGCGGAGAGCCTGAATGTAATATAAAGACAGAGAGACAGACTTGAGCTGTAGCTGTTGCTCTGCTGCCGTATTTGCTTGGCTGCCTCTGTCACCATTTTGTTGCTGTTCTGCCACCATGAACTGGATGCTCTCTGTCCTGCTCCACTCAGCCTTGGGCCAGCCAAATATGGACTGAAACCTACAGTAACTGTGAGCTAACAAACCTTTCCTTCGTTCATTTTGAGTGTCAGGTATTTGTCCCAGCAATGAGTAAAAAGTAGCTAAGACAACGACCAACATTTTTGCCCTTACTTCCAGAACACAGGGTCTGAGGAGACCCTTCTGAAAGAGGCCTGCAGCTCAGGTGAGTCACCCAGCCTCCCAAGTGAGTACTGTTAGACCCCATAGGACAGGAATCTCACAAGGTGAATTCTACATAAAGGTCATTAATGAGGGTAAGTCCCCCATGTTTCCAAGGGAAGATGTATAATAAACAAGGATGTGACCCATCTGGGCAAGTGATATTTTTTCCATCTGGTAGAAGAAAAAATGAAAAGAGCTAACAGGGTCCTCACAGAGCCTGAAAAGTAACCCTCAAGGAGTCCTGTCTGCTCTTGATGAATGTGTATATGTGTGTATGTATAAGCAGATGGATTTTGATCAATGAGGGTTTCACTTTGACTTGATCTTAAACACCCAGCAGGAAAATATAACTTTGAAGAGCAGAATAATTTATAGTAATATAAAATTAAAAAGCCAGGCTACATTAAAAAGGGACTCTAAACCCAGCAGCTGTCCCCACTGGCAGTCTCTAGCTATACCACGACCCAGCCGAGAGTGCCAGCGATTCCTGCTCCCTCTACTCCTTCCGAAAACGTGGCTTCCATCCATTCTTGGTGCATTGCCATTATGCAGCTGTGATGTGCTCTTGAGAAGCCTTACTTAGGTAAAGATTTGGTGTTTTAGACTCCAGGATGAGCACTGGTGGCAGCAGCATTGGCTCCGGAGGAAGACGTGTCAAACTCAGGCCTTTGCGCTTGCCAGGAAGGCGCTTATGCCACTGAGCTGTCTCCCTGGCCAGGCTTTCTTATTTTTCTTCTCTTTAAAATGAACTGAAGTCCTTCTACAACTATGTGCCTTTTTACGAGTATATGTTTACACAAAATTATCAGCCCCACCACGTTGGGAGCTAGGAGTTCAACGAATTGAAACTAACAAGCATTGGAAAAGTAAACAGATGCTTTCTGCAGCGGATGCTGTCATTGCCTGTGGATGCTGATGTTCCTGGAAGAAGCGTGAATGCCCAGGGACTTTCCAGCCCCGCTGCTCATCATCTTTAGGCCTCTTCAGACCACGTCAGCACTGGGATTGCCAGGGAGCTGGATGCACTGCAGCACATGTACCCAGGAGTACGTGTGCCCTTCTGATGCCACTCCTGTGTAGGACTCTATTGTAGTGTCAAATGTTGACAGAGTGAGGACTGACTTTCAAATTGAAATGATGATGAAAGAAGGCAGGGTCCTGGCTTTATGGTCCTGCTCATGGAAGCCAATTTGGGATGCAACGTGGAAGGCTCCCAGCACAACTTGATTCATGGGATTGTTCATGAAGTCTCATCTGAACGTCCATAGCCATAAAATACTCCCGGTGTCTTTCCCATTACTTCTTTTTTGTTTGTTTGTTGGTTGGTTTGTTTTATTTTCTTTTTATGGCCGGCTCAGTCTGCCCTCAGGGCAAGGCTGGCACAGCATGTGATGCCAGGGATCGAACCGTGGTTCCTGCAGCCGCCTAAGCTTTCCTAAGCAGGCGCTTTAGACCACTGAGCCATCCTGCCAGGCCCCTTCCATTGCTTCTGTTATTCACTTCAATAGACTCTCTCATTGCTTGGATTATGATGTATAATAGCAAATTGTGGAGAAACACACACACACATAAAAAAGATTTAGTGTTTTAGATGAGTACACCTATAGAAGAAAATGCTAATATAAATACCCTACCTTCTAAGCTCACTTACTTTACTGACATGAACTAACTTTCTGTTATCTACTTCATTGCAGTTTACATTGTCTAAAGCTGGTCCCTACAGAGCCTGCAGGTTTGTGAAAAAAAGTCCTTATGCAAGGTTAGAGCCCTAGGGTAAAAAATGCTAATGCCCCAGTGATCAGAAAAGCACAGATAGCTTTGATCGTCTACCTTTCATTTGGCCACTGCTGTAATTCACATAGGAGGGCACTGTGTTTGTCACTGACAGCAGGGAGGTGTCTGTATGCTCCACTCTTGTGGGTGGGTCAACATCTAGACGAGTAGAGGTTAATGTGAAGGATGAGCAGCTTCTGCGAAATTCTGCCTTATTTTGTTTGATATTGTTATGGTTAGGGTATAGCTGTGCCCCCCAAAGCCTCGCGCAGCCATGGGACTGCTTCTGGAATTTGGAATTGATTATTGCGGGTGTGGATGATGCGTCTCCCTTGGAGCAGGTGGTTTGCATTTCAATGCAAGGAAGGAAGTGTAGTTAGCTGCTTGAGCTGCTGCTGCTCCTCCCTGTGCTCTTGCTCTTTGCTGCTGCCATGAAAGGCTGCTTTGTGCTGTGTGTCTCTCTGCCTTGGAGCCAGCTGAATATGGACTGAAACCTCCAGTAACTGTGAGCTAAGTAAACCTTTCCTTCCCTTATTTTGAGTGTTGGGGATTTGTCCCAGCAAGGAGAGAAGACTAACTAACACAGGTGTCTACAATTCTTTGGCCTCACGCTTCCGCAATATTTTACTTTCAGTTTTTAGTCCCTGCTTATTGACCATAGCTATTAAGTGAAGCTTAAGTTCTGACACCTTGCTAGCATCCTTGTCCTCTTTTCCAGGCTAGTCGAAATGACTGGCCATGTAATAACAAGACCCATCTTCCCAGGCCCACTTTAGCTCAGCCAGGGTGGGGCTTCTGACCCACGAGAGGTAGGGCAGTACATGAGCTTGGCCTGAAGCAGCCAAGATGGATGGACCTTCAGCCCCTCACCACCCCTTACAAAGAAGGGATCAGAGGCCCTGAGAGGGAGAGAGTTAGGTAGGGGAGAGGAAATGGGCTCTGTAGGAAGGAGAACCAGGAAATTATCATGTATGAACTGTCCTTCAGGAAGGCTGTGGCTTCAGGATACACAGGTCCCCAAGGGCATCCATACCTGGATTCCCTGGGCTGGCTGAGTCCTCTTTTCTGCCAAGTGTACCATCACACCCCAGATCTCTTAAAGATACTGTTATGGTTTATGTCTAGTTGTCCCCCCAAAGCCTCATGGAGTCATTGGGCAGGGACTTCTAGAGTTTGACACTTGATCCATGATCCCTGGGATTATAGGTTTTAGTACTGATGGTATTATGGGTGGAAGTACTTCTGAGATTATGGGTGTAGCCTAGGGCGGGAGCTAAGGCGGAGAGCCTGAATGTAATATAAAGAGAGACAGAGAGACAGACTGGAGCTCTAGCTGTTGCTGTTGCTCTGCTGCCATGTTGGTTGGCTACCTCTGCCGCCATTTTGTTGTTGTTCCGCCGCCATGAACTGGATGCTCTCCGCCCTGCTCCACTCAGCCTTGGGCCAGCCGAATATGGACTGAAACCTCTACGAACTGTGAGCTAAATAAACCTTTCCTTCCTTCATTTTGAGTGTTGGGTATTTGTCCCGGCAACGAGCAAAAAGTAACTAATACAGATACTAAAGGTCCATGAATGAGCTTAGTCCATAAGGAAAAAGGCAAAGACCTGATTTTATAATAAAGTGTTCAAAGAAATTTTTTAAGCCAAATTTCTTTGATCATCCATTTTTAAAGTAATAATAATAATAATAATAATAATAATAGATTGAGCCCTGCCTATCTCCTTTAAAATGGGCCATCTTTCCACCTGGAAAGTAAACCACTACCATCTTTTTTTCCTGTAAACTAAATTCAAGACAAAACTATAAACACAAATTCCACAGATATCCACTACCAATCACATAAACATCCCCAGCTACAAACTACAGTGTGCCTCTCCCAACGGCCTATACCCTAATCTTCAAATACACTTCGAAAATTCTGCCTACTGAATCCCTTTATGCCTCGTTTAAAAATGTACTTTGCACACCCCTGCCTTGGCTACAAATCTCTTCCGACACTGCGCCATTCAGGTTAGTCTGTGCTAACGAGCTTGTTCCACAACGCGGCGTTCAGCCGCCGAGCCACACAGGGTGGCCAGGGCATGTTCCAGCGACAGTGTCTGCGTGCACACATAAAAGCTGTCTCTGCTCAGGCAAGCTTGCTAGCCCCCTGGCCCACATTTCCTTGTCTTTCCAATGGAGATCATCCCAGCCTCGCTGGTGACACCCCAGGTGCGCGGAACACAGGACTAGCGCAGAGCGGACACTCCATCCTGATTGGCTATCATTATGCGACACTGTGTCTAACGTCACTGCTAGGATACTTTATTTTAATTTTAAATTAGGAAACAAGATAGCCTTTGCTCAAGGCTGTTCAAGGAACTGTTGGAGGATTGCAAATTGCAAAGTACAATGGAACTGCATGCCGGCGTGGGAGGGCTGGCCCAGCTTCCGGCTCGCTCTAGGAGAAGGGGCCGATGGACCTCCGCGCCACTGCGGGGAACCCTGGCTCCTGGCTAAGAGGGGCGAGCTCAGGACTCGGTTCTGAATCTTTCAGACCATCTCCCTGTCTTCCAGACAGCGCGCCCACATCGTGAAATACTTTAAAGTCAATAAAAACGTCTTTGGCAGCAGGCGGCGATTATTCATACATTATCTGAAAACAGTAAAATAAAATATACGTTCTTCTGAACTCTGAGGATTGTGTACACTCCAGGTGAGCATTTATTTTTGGCTGGCTTTCCCATTTTCTCTCTTTTTGCTCCAGTTGTTAGTCTCAGAGGGTCAGAGAGAGTTCAGTCATAGAAAGAAAGTGCTAACTGCTGAATGGCTCTGTCAGGCTCCTGTATTTAAGGAGACAGAATTGCATATTGCAAGAAAATGATTGTTCAGCTACCTTTTCATTAACAATTTGTCTAAAAGGAGACAGATTTAACTGCTTCTGCTGAAGTTGGGAAGCAACAAACTGAATGTGTGCCATAAGGATTATGTCATCCTTCAAACATATGGCGAGCTACAAACACCAAGATCACACATTTGGAAAGAGTGGGTTCACTCTGGGTTGGCCGCTGTTTAATTGAACAGCCATAAATACTACTAGAAAAGGAACTTGTTATATATCTACACAATCTCAAGTGAAATACTGGGATCATTTTCTTTTATATATATTTTTGGTCCGTGACACACTGAAGAAATATCTCTTTGGGGGAACCTGTACGAAAGGTTATTAAGGAGACGTCAGCTGTGAAATGCATCCCAGGTTGTTCCATGGTGGAACACAGAGAGGACAGCAAAGGTGAGGGTGGGGAAACCCCAGAGGAGCTCCGAGGGAGGCAGAAGGCTCTTCGCTGCGTGCATCCAACAGGCCTGCGAAGCTGGGCCTGCCTCTGTCTCCACAGCCAGTCTGATTGCTCCGCTCCTCACTCCTGTGTTCTCAACTGAAGGCGCTGCCTTTTCCAGCACACCAAGTGACAGCACTGGCTTTAGGCGCTTTCAGAGGGCACTGTGTAGATGCTGGGTTGTCACAGCTTCAACCCAGCTGGTCAATGGGTCCACCATGGGTTAAGGCCCCAGACCTACAGTTATGGCCCAAAGATCTGGGTTGATTTCATTGTGTCTTGAGAGTGGTGTCTACTAGGAAACTCGCTTCTGCTCCACCATGATGTATATAACTCACTAATACTCATTGGGTATAGAGGACACCGAAACAGGTATTCTGCCCTCTTACTGATGGGGGGACCTGATGTCGCACTGAATGGAAGATGCCCCTGAGAGCCGTGCAGGGCGAAGCTGGCCCCAGGTGTCAGCTGTGGAGCAAGCAGCCCACCAGAGGGCAAGATGGGGAGAGGTTGTGTCCTAGCTAAACACTCGCCATTGTGTTTGTTTGCAGTCCACCCTGCTTGCATTCCTTATGGGGTATGTGCGCACGTGTGTAACGCAGCCTCGCCCTTTCCTGCCCCTGGACCTCTGCTCTCCCCTCCCTCCTCCATCCCTCACACCCCCTCCCCTCTGAGAAGCACTCTCTCGCTGTTTTCTACTGCCCACCTTTTATCTTGCTGTTCATTCACTGTATTGGTTTTGTCACATAGGAAATCGTGACATATAAGCTCATGCATCTGATTTATCTTACTTAATAGTATAATCTCAAGGCACATCCATTTGCCTACAAATACCTGCAGCTTACCCTGCTTTATAGAGCAGTCGAGCTCTGTTGAATGTAAGTATCATGTTTTCTTTCTCCGTTCTTCTGCTGATGGACATGCAGGCTGCTTCTCAGGTACAGCTATTGTGACCCACGCTGCTACAAACACGGGTGTGCACAGATCACTGCTGTACGCTGTCTTTAACTCTTTTGGGAAGATACCTAGAAGGGGAATAGCGGAGTCAAACAAAATTTCTAGTTTGGGTTTTTGAGGACTCTTCCCTAGCAGCTGCACTGGTCTACGTTCCTACCGACAGCGTACAAGGGTTCCCTCTGCGGCAGCCTCGCCGTGGATGTCCTTAAGGCTGTGGGAAAAGGGGCTGGGCGGTTGCTTTCAGCACTTTTAAACTCCCTATGCCATTTTATGACCAGTCTTCTGTAACTAGCCCTTTGTTATGTCTCTAAATATAATTCACGTAAATGGAAACAGCACTCTTTAGAGCAGCTACCGTGGGAAAATACAGAAAGCAGCACATGGTGACAAGAATATGGACAGGTTAGAACTGGTCTAGACAGGTCGGCTGCTCTGCCTGTGCTGGGAATCAAACCCCAGGGGCTGCACTTGCCTAAGCAGGCGCTTAGTCCACTGAGCTATCTCACCAACCTTGAGTCTATGTTATTGAAGGATTTAGGACAGTGGGACACATCTGAGGAATCTCATGCTCCAATGTTGGTTCTCAGGAAAAGTCTGCAAGAGACCCAGCAGGAATCTCCACTGAGCCGGCCCCATGGACAACAGATGACATTTTGGCCAAAAATTTAAAATACAACCGCTACCTGATCCAGGGTGCCACTTCCAGGCTTCTGTGCAAAGGAATGCAAGCAGGACCCCAAAGAGACATCTATTCACCTGTATTAATAGCAGCGCTCTCAGCCGGGCATGGTGGCTCACGCCTGTAATCCCAGCACTCTGGGGAGGCTGAGGCAGGAGGATCGGTGTGAGTTCGAGACCAGCCTGAGCTACAGAAGTGAGCTCAAGGCCAGCCTCAACTGCATAGTGAGACCCTGTCTCAAAAAGACAAAAAAAAAAAAAAAAAAAAAATAGCAGCGCTCTCCACCATATGCGACAGGTAGAAGCAGCCTGGATGCCTCTGGATGAATGAAAAGGCCAGTAAAATGTGGCGCACATATAGAATGCAATATTTAATTCATCTTTGAAAAGAAGAAAAATCCTGGCATCCACTACAACATTGACAAACCTCCTGCCGGGCGTGGTGGTGCACGCCTGTAACCCCAGCACTAGGGAGGCTGAGGCAGGAGGATCAGTGTGAGTTCAAGACCAGCCTGGGCTACAAAAGTGAGCTCAAGGCCAGCATGAACTACATAGTGAGACCCTGTCTCAAAAAGAAAAAAAAAAAAAAGCATTGATGAACCTCAAAGATATTATGCTCAGTGAAATAAGCCAGTCCAACAAGACAAATACTGTGTGGTTCCTCTGGCCCTAGATATCTGAAATAGCCAAATTCCTAGTCAGAGAGCAGAGTGGTGGTGGCCAGCGCCTGGGGTTGAGACCTGGGGGAGAAATTTGTGGCAGGTACAGGGTTTTGCATTTAGATGAAAAGGTTCTGGAGATCTACTTTAAAGCACTATAAATATACTTGACATTAGTGCACTGTGCCCTTAAAAATAGTTACAGTGGTGAACAAAAGAATCTAACACAACTGTAATTTTTTTAAATAACACACATCATGCCCTGTGACAAAAGGGAAATAAAAACCATATGTAGCATGAGGAAAGCCAATTTCAGCACAGAGTTTC